>KZ538584.1:0-25616 GCA_000934665.2 Catajapyx aquilonaris
CCCCCCCACCCCCTCCCCTCCACCCTCCTCAACCTCCCACCCTGCAGCCTCCCACTCCCGATATTATTTTCATGAGTGCCTGCACTTATAGAGATTGGGCTCCCTGATTATGAGCGGCCTGATTCAATTAGGCTTCCATACTTTTGATTGTGGCTCGGGTTTCTATTTACCTCTGATAGGGTGGGAGGAGGAGGAGAAAGGAGGAGGGAGGAAGGGAGGAAGGATAGCCAGCACACACACAGAGAGAGAGGCTGGAAAGGCGCAATCTGCCTGATTGTCTCTGGGTTTTGGACTAGACCGGGAGTGACCACCCTGTACCTTTGAAACCAGTTCGTTTGTGAGCACCCTGTATCGTTACAACCAGGTTGGGCAGTGAGTTCGTGAGCACCCTGTACTCGTAACCGGATTTTTGGATAGTTCGTTTGTGAGCACCCTGTACATACAACCAGAATTTTGGGCAATACTGTGATCATCATGACTGTATAGGAACGCGAGTCATGGTCGAAACTTATGTGTAATTGTGCGTGTGCAAAGGGCTATTTAAAAATTGCAGGTGTTTAGCGCAAAATAGTTATCGTTAGAAAAATTTGTTCAGATTTTACCAGCATTGGGGTTAAAACTGTTAAAGAAAACGAGCTTTCTAAGAAAAACCATTTAGTAATGGTTTAAACTTCGGAAGAATGACACCATAATTTTATACATCTTACCATTGCTAAGTGCACATTTTTTTCTATTATAAATGTCACAAAGTGTATGTGTTTTTTTTGTATGCAAGACCTTCAAAGGCAGTATAGTTTAAAAGAGTCCATTAAAAATCACTTTATGCCACAAATATTTTCATGTCTTACGTGCTAGTGGCATACGAAGAGGAAGGCGGTTCAATTGATATTACTGCACAATAGTGTAAATCGTGCGTTTAAGTTGGACACCCTTTGAATATATCCGGTGAAAAAGAAAGTTCTGTTTTACCTTACTGTTTACCGAAAGTACGGTAAATGACTGAAAATGTTTGGAAAATGGCGCGTTTCTTATTGCTGCTGATTTGTGTCAGTAATTAAACGACAGTAAATAATTAAGAGAACGAATCTGTTTAACTGAAGAAATGCAACGGGGCCGAATAGTATACGCATAGTTGTCGGAAAAAATATGGGTCGTAACAATATCCTTTATAATTACAAAATCGAGAAAATGTACTGAGAGTACATCGTGCAATTGCACCTAGTGTATAGAGAATAAGACGTGTAATGCGACCATACGCGCGACATTTTTCGGCCGCTACAGTTTCAAAAACCTGGTGTGTTTGTCGCAACGCCGCAATTTGTCGATTGCGCCCATCCACATAATTGCGCATCACTATCGGTGACATAATGATACCATTTAGTTATTCCGGAGCACTTTGCTATTCTGTCTATTGACCTGCGGCCATCGGCCCTTGTAATCGGGGGCAATGGTGCGGATTGTATGTACAATATCTACACTATGATTGCGTCCATATAAATTGTCGTTTAATAAACCAGTGTCTAATGAGAATATAGTCCATGCATTTAAAAAAAACATGTAAAGAGAAATATAATGTAGCGAGCAGTTATTATGGTTTGTCAGAAATATTGCAAGTGCAGTGAACATCATCGGAGTTGCTCAGATCCGTGAAAATTATCCGTAATGAGCAAGTACTGAGACCGAAGAAAAATTCCGCTTCGTCCCCTGTATTCAGAGCGCATTACGGTTAAAATTGCAGCGAAAAAAAGTGTTTAGACACACAAAATCAGTGCTGAGTCTCCAGTAAAACAATCCATCAAGTGCAGGGAAATACTTTAGCATGAAATTAAAAAGTGGAGGACCAAACCGTATGGCAAAGTCCACATCCTTTCTGAATAAACAAAAATCCAGGTCCGAATGAGAGAGTCATGTACCGGCCGTTTTAAAAAAAGTGCGATCAAGTGGATATGATTTTTTTTCTATCGGACCATCGGACCCTTCAAGTGTGACCCGAATAAGTCGCGTCAATGACAAGTGCACTTCCTCAAATTGTGGTGCGTCGAATGTGAGAAACAACGAGTATATCTGACCTCCGGTGTATTCCCAGGCTGCAAAGTAATCATAGTTTTAAGCCAGTTCCCTTTTCCAACCCCCCCCCCTTGCCCCCCACCCCTCCAGTTCATGTGAGTATACCGCTAATGATGCATTTACCGTGGAGATTATAACGCTTTCATTGAGGCACTGTACAGGCCCGAGTGCTTATTCGCCTATGGTATTACTAAATAAAAGCGTGTAAAGCGAAAGGATGAAACACATTCTCCTGCTGGCAGCATCAGCATCTCTTAACTGTATATAGGCCACTGAATTACGCAAGGTTTACGTTTATACACTAGTGACTATAGTCTATTGAAAATGTAGAATATTTTTCATTATTTTGATATAACTTAACAGAGAAAATATTGCAAGAGCTAGTTATTCTGGTGAGCTGTGTCATCACTGTAAATATTCTGTAAAAAGTGGTGAAGTACTCTTGATTTCATCTCAATACTGTACCGTTATTTGAAAATGTTTAAATTAGTATGAATTCAATATTCATGAAGTACATGTTTTTAATCATAGTTCCATCTAAATTCCTGTTTGCCTGTCTTAAAACATACCCGATGAGCTGTTGTTTGCAATATTCAGAATCCACCCCCCAACTTTTATGTAACTAATACTTAATTTTCTAAAATTAAATATTAATGGCGACATACTGTATAGGAAGTTATCTAGGTAACAAGTTGGTATAATTTACATCAAAAAATCAGTATTGTAATCATGCCCTTAAATTATGCTTTAATTATTATTGCATAGTGTGACAATAAATCCGATAATATTGACACGAGATATTTCATCGATGTTTACAAAACTGTGTCACAATAACGCTCACGCTTTGCAATTTGTATTAAAGAAAGGCTACATTTTTACAGTAGTGGACATCAGTACAGCATGCTTTTAATGCTCTATCTCATTTATTTTCATACTATACTTGTACAGTATATTGAACCGGTCGTACAGGGTGTTTGGAGATCTAGTTCGTACTTACTCCAACGCACGTGTAAACTCACAGCATTAGCATTGTCCATATCAAGTCACCTCCCTTGACGATACTTGCAAATAATGTTGCTTAACATAACTTACATTGATAATAATGTTTTTCAACGCAACATCCATGTTTGTTTTCGAATGGAAATTCGATCCGAAAAAATAGAAAAATACAGAGATTTAATTAACTGACGCCCTGGATCATACACATACACATAATATGTGCCATGCAATCTGAGCTTTATAATTACTTTGCACTACACTTTTATGTTTCCTTGAAATATCCCAATTAACCAGAACTCTGACACATCACAACATTTGGCGCCAAATGATGCGAATCGACTATGCGATAAAATCGTAAAATGGAAGAAAATGACGTTTACGTTCTAAATTATTATTCCCCTGATCAATATGCAGGCAACCAGCTATGATGCCTCGTGGGAATTATGTGTTGGCGATATATTGACATGGTCAACAAACTGGGCATTTACCCCCCTCAGGCCTAATCTTTCAGAGAAGGTGGTGCTTTTTTTTCGGAGGGGGTGTCGGGTGTTATTGCACACACGCCTCTCATGTTACAATGCATATGCACAATGAACAACTGCAAAAAAAAAATTGGGTCCCGGGAATACTATCAATTTCCATAACGCCTGGTTTTCATTTCCCAATAATGTTTTTACGGCCGGGGCATTTCCAACTTTTACAACTGGGGGATCTGTTCCAATCCGGTTACGAACCGCAGAATTAACAATCTGAGGGGATTTTGGATTTAATGCACTTTCTGTATCGATGAGCCCCGGAAATAAAATCACGCTCCGCTCGGGCCCTTCGGAAAACAACCAAACAAACGCATCCAAAAAATCCCCACCGGACAAAGAGCAAAACGCTAAAAAAATATCTCTCTCCTGAACAACATCATCCAAGAACTGGGACAATAATTTATTCCCGAGCCGTCAATAATAAACTGGGCTTTGCAAACAAATCCCACGCATCCTGGTAGAGAGAGAGGGAGGGGGGGGGGGGGAAAACCCCAGGAAATATTGTTGGATGTTGCCTAACCAAAAAAAAAAAAAAAACACAGCTCACCCTGCGACATTATTAATGAGGGTTGCTTTAAGCATTTCCCAGCAGCGGGTTGGTTTTTTTAAAAAATCAGTGCCAATAGACATAAGCAATGTCAATAATTCCACGGGTGCCTGTGAGGCTATCCCACGCGTTACTATGCCATGGGTTTTCATCAATTTTGACCGGCATTTCAGCACCGCCAGGAAACACACGGGATCAGACGAAAATTCAAAATAAAATATTACTTTTAGACAGCAAGTGCGCAAAATCAACACCATGTGTACTAACAATCGCTCGATATTTAAATCGCCTTTGCGTGTTTTCTACCATCAACCAAACTATACTCATCAGTCTGCTGCCCTATGCTGACTCCAACAGAATCTAGTATAAAATTGCATTTATGAAAAATTTACTTTTCCCTTGATTGCCCGGGCTGACATGGCGTTTTCATGCATTTTATTCATGAATTTTTCCCTCTCCGACTTTTTTTTAAAAAAACTACCTCCATCCCAAAAACCTGTGCTCCAGCACTTAGAACCTATACGCACTCTTCGGTTTTTTCCCCCCCGCCCCCCCAATCAGATGCCGGATTTCCACTTTGAACCAAACCCGGATGATGACGAAGCTGGTCCACCAAACAAACACCAGGGAATTCCCCGCAACAATCAAAGCCCGGCATCTGGAAATCCACTGCCAAATCAAAATCCCGCCCCTCTTTGTAGCCTCCCCCTGTTTAAAAAAAAGGGAGAGAGAGAGAGAGAGAGAGTGCATATGTATTGGATAGACACAGAGAGTCTATTGTGTACCCATGTACTATCGGGAGTGGTGTAGATGAAAGCCCAGCGCCGCATTACACGTGGGCGATCGAGCTGACACATCGTCGCCCCCTACTACACTGGCGAGAGAGGGCCTTGCCATCCGCAAATGCAAACGACGCAATGTCAACAAAACTGAGCTTGTTCTACCCTGCATTGTGTCCCATGTTCATTCGACGAGTGGGCCCAGGCCAGTCCTGGCCCCCACTCTTCCAGGGTTACTGCTTGTTTACACTTGTTTTTGTTTTGCTTTTCCTTTTTTTTGTGTGGGTGTGGGTGTGTGTGTGTGTGTGTGGGTGGGCGCCGACTGGGAATTAATTTCGCATGGGTCTGATGGGCGCTCGGGGTTTGTACAAGGTGATACAAGACTCAACTGCAATATTATACATCCCATACATGTGCAGTCTACACCTTTAGAGGCCGATCCCCAAGGGATATCGAGCCAACCATTGGTCACTTGATTGCACGAGATTGCGCACGAAACAGCCAATAGCAGCTTCGCAAACTGTGCTATCCTCTTACCTTGCATGAAAGCAAAATTTTTAACAACTTAAATTATTATCATACACAGAATATTGACATGTGTGACATCACCCTATAAACAAGCTGACTCATCGCCTAGGTGTAAGTAGTTGCCATAGCTTTCACTTCTGTCCTCTAATTGTTGAGCGAGGAAAGTAGTATAGCGCTCTCGTGGAGCAGTGACTCATCACCAACGTGCATGTAGTACTACATTCTCCGAGACTTTCTCCCTGAGAGTGGCAGCAGTGCGCAGAGGGAGAGCTTATGCGCCAACTGGCAGTGGCCTATTGCACTACGTCCAAGTTGAGGGGTGGGCTAATCAAAGGCTATGAATTCACTACTAGTGTGCAATATTCAGCAATCTTTCTTCTAATAGGCTTATTCGCTCCGTCTGATGCTTGTCCGACCTGATAGTACAGCCATCTCTCGCACGACCTGAGTGTGGCAGGAGTGTGCAGATGGAGTATGCGCCATCTATGATTGATTAATCAGCGGGCCATATCATTAAAGTTGTTTGATTGCCACTGTCATACTGATTTTTCTTTTGCAAAATTTTGGCAACGGGCTCACTAGTATTCATATAAGAAGTTAACTTACAGCCTGTGCATCGCTCCAAAAATGCATACACTAGCCCTGTGTGTGTATATACGGCAAGGGTTGGGAGACTAAATAATAATCACGCTTCAATAATGGCGGTCGGAGGATATCGTTAGCGCCGCATGATTATATGCGGAATTTTCCAATCTGCGCGGTGTGTCCCTTGATGAGGAGATAAAACCGCGCGAGTATAGCACATGCCATCAAATTTACCCCCAAAGCCTTGCCGTTGTGTTCCATCAAATGGAGAGCGTCATTAGTTGGGGCAAGGCAAGCACCACCCACCCAAGCCCACCCCCTCCACACATGTGCTGTGCCCAACACACACCCACACACACACACACACAACCGAAAAGATGGCTCTGTTGATGGTATCAAAATTAATTACGCGGGCAAGTGATTTTCAATAAGCTGTGAATTATGGCCGAGTCAACAAATGGGGAGGAAAAAAAACACAGCGCAGTGTCTGTTGCCTAATTTGAGGCGAAAATAATGTTGGTTTTTATACGGGTTCCGGGTCTGAATTGGGAGTCTGAAACTTTGATTGGCTCCGGCATTCATCTCTTTCAGTTTGCTCTTGATTGAAGTGGGCATACAAGATATTATGCAGCACTGCCAGGTAAATAAACATGAGGTGAAGAGCATATTTACAGTGCTTGGTTGTTGATGGGGCGGCCGCCTCTCTGCCTCCTGTGTACTCAATCACTCTTTGCACACATTAACGCGCGTCACAAAAACATCCGGGGCTAGATAGAAAAAAGGACTGTTAATTATTGCAGTCTCAGAGAGAGTGAGTGAGAGAAAAACAGCACTTTACATTTTACACGCAGAGCGATTCGCCAATCACATCAAAGTGGGGTGCCATTTTGCCTTAATGACCGTCGACGATCATGTTATTTCCTTATTTTCACAATTTATTCATCGCTATACATCAGGTGTCGAATCTTAAATGTTTTGACAAGATGCAACGGAGGTTCATCTGGAGTGCTAATTACTTACTAGGAGTGCTTAATTTTTAATTAACTTACTGGGTTCAGCCACATTAAAAATCAGGACCAACTGGAGTGCAGATAACAACTATTTTGGAGTACTAATTGCACCTTTGCTTCCTAATACGTATTTAGACCCCTGGCTATACTGTATACTGTAAGACAAAATAATATAACTGCAATGAGTTCTTTAAACTTTGAATGCGAAATTGAAATAGTTCAATATACCAGTATACTCCTCAAAAAGTCAGTTTTCTGATAATACATTTTAGCATTACAGCAGCTTCATAAGAAACAAATGAAATTTAACTTGAAGTAGGTCAAATGTGCAGATTTTCAAATTACATGTACAGCTCCTTTGTATTTGAAATATCAAAACACTTCATCTCGAAGGAAGAAACATTTCTTGTCTCTTCAGCAAAATATGCGCTTCTAGCAGTGATCGATGCATAGCTATATAATCCAGCAGCCCCCTTTTTTTTAAAAAAAAGCAGCGCATTTTACCAACCCAGTGAAAAATGTCAAAGCAAAAGCGCTCCCTCCCATCTCTTTTTTTCCAAAAAAAAAAAAACGCAACCCTGAGGCCGGCATTATTTAACATCCGCGCTTGAAATATAGCGGCAGACTTTTAGCGGTGTGTTAACACTGTGCAGGGAGTGACTGCACGTAGATGATGACAAAGTGCAGGTGCATTGATGTAAACCTGTCGCCTGCGCATGCATGTCCCCTGACGACATCCCCCTCCCCACCATCCCTGACCTTTCACCCCGACAAGCAAATGAGTTGGGAGCACATTTGGTGCTGGGAACCACTAATTCCGGCCTGTCATCGTGGGCGACCAAAGGCTGTGTGCAGCACACACTCTGCCCCCCCCCCCTCCCCCCTTTTCAGAATTTACAGAGAGAGAGAAGGGGGGGTCGAATGAAGGCGGCTTCCATTGTGCCTCGACAACCAGAAATCAGCGGAACCGACCCCCGCCCCCTTGATTTTTCAAAAAAAGCATAAGCGGCAAATTATTGCTTCCCTCTGACTTGCTTCTCTCGCCCATTATCAATCAACCCTCCCAACATACACGCTGAGTCTCTTTTTTACTTCGCTTTTCAGATCAGCAGTATTGTATATATACGAGCATGGAAATTAGTACATGGCTTTTTTAAAAAAGAGAGAGAGAGAGTTCATAATATTATGGTCGCACGCTGACAAGAGGTCATGTCCATTTCTCGTGTAGATATGTACTAGCCACCTCTTTGAAGTCACAAAATTGCAGGAAATGGTCGGAATGCACGTATTGGTATGCAATCTTGCGGTTCTAGCGATACCCATTATGAATCGACGGCAACGTCTGACACGATCCGGCAAAAATATTACCGTGTATTTTGAGTTGAATCATGAAAGGATGTAAAGTAACCAAGTGGAAGAGTACCTTGCATGTTTTTAGATAACAGAGGGGCGAATTTTCGTCCCACTGCTAGTTACTGCTAACTAGTGCACTAGTTACTGTCGTTATAGGAATAGTTACTGCTAACCTAGCATAGTAACTAGCAGCGGGACTAAAATTTCACCCAGAATCTTTAAGAACATGTGAATAGCACCGATCATTTCAACCACAAAAAGACCCAAGGACGCTTCACCCCCATAGGCCTGAACTCTGTTTGCTACAGCGTAACTAATTAATTAGCGCGTTAGTAAAGAGTATTGCTTGCCACGAAAGCCCTTGTTTTCTCACGCACCACCAGTATGGTAAACGAGGGGGGGGGAAAACGACCTTCACGAAAATAAAGTTTCATCCTGACTGCGCCGAAACCCAAGCGACTCTTCTGTTTAACTGAAAGCCTACATCGCAGGGGCAATCTCTGAGGATTGCATACGAAAAATGTAGCCGAGTAACCCAAATAATTCGTATACTGTATAACATAGAATTGGCTACTAGGTCTGTGACTCTGTCAGCTAGAGATGCTTTTTTAACGAGAACAATCGAGCGCGCACTACACTTCGCGCAGCCAGCACGGTTGGCATTACCAGTGATGGCAGGTAAGCTCTCTGCTGGTTAATAACTAATAAGCGATGGACTTGTTTCCAACGCTACGCTTGAGGGGAAAACAAAATGCCCGACGTTTGCAGCCTTGCCAAGCCTCTGGAACTAACCTTGCTCAGAGGCCATGGATGTGAATTATTTGGCCCATGGGTATAACTCTGTCAACATTGTTGTCAGAACAATGGAGCTGCGCGAGTGTGAGTGCGCGCTCGGTTGCGCCCGTAAATTTTTTTTTGTAAGCGGCACAGGGAGACAATGCGATATCTATGTGAGATTGTGAGACACATGCCTGGTTGCACCAACAAAATTACCGGTCCGATAGCTCCTAATGGACAGATAGGTAGACCTTTTAACATATGCTATCGGTCCGTTAGGAGCTATCGGACCGGTAATTTTGTTGGTGCAACCAGGTAATAGGGTACTACGTACACATCAGATAGGGGACAGTGTTGCCAAGTTATGTCAATGGGTTCACTCTCACCTACTTAGACATTCAAATTTTTAAAATCAGTTTAGCGACCCCCCCCCCCTTTACCAGAGAAGGCGTGATGCGTATAAAGATGAATAGGTGTAAAATGAGCCCTCCGAAAAGGCTCTCCCCTCATCAGATGATAGCGGAGGCCGTGAGAATGGGCGTCGCGGGGAGTCCGGCGGGAAAAGGGCGGGTTCCGCCGTGGCAGGTGGGCGGGTCGAGAGCCCTTCCCTTTCCCCCCACTCCCTGGATGAGTCGCAACGCGCTCCGAACGCACGCCGCGCACGTGCCCGCACGTGCACGCGTCGGAAAGTAAAAAACCAACACCGGAAAACTACAACAAATACTCAATCTCCGCCTGACACGCATCACTTCCTTCCTCCGGATGGGGGGGGGGGGATCAAACAGGATTGTTCACTCCAGAAACCAGGTCCGAATTGAAGCAACCGGGTGACCTTATCAGATTCATATCTGGCATGACGCACAAAGTAAACCTACGCTTTCGACGAATGCCTTTCCGTCCCCTGAACGCACGCCAGCTCCGATAGAGTTACATTGTTTTCAATAATGAAACAATTTCCCACAGTCCGGGAGTGTAACCGGAGACGTCCCACGTCCCTCCGGACACCCTCCGGACAACCCCTCGCTTTGTTGCTAAGCTCTCCCTGACGCCGATGATTGCCTCCAATCGCTCCAATTAGACACTGACTGTTGCGGAATAACTTGGCACACTTTATTTAGGAGAGGAACTTATATCCCGAGGCTATATCTTTATAATAATTACAAATACATTCGGCGCCATGCCTACTAAACAATGACGTGCATTAGCAAACATTACGCACGGTTGCTTTGACAGGGCCTGCTATTTGCTCAAGATGCACTCTCGCAAATACGGGGGGCTGCATTAATTACGAACGTGGCTTTGCTTGGTACGCAGTGCAGAGTAGTAAACAGCAAATGAGCACTCTTGCATGGTGAAGTGAAAGCGCAGATATTATTTCTGGGCGCGCCATGTTGCTTTCCCTTCTATTGACCAGGGTTATTCTGGCAAACAGGATCGCGTCCATACAGTATAATTATGATCTTTTAAATTAGCGCACAACCGAGTGCGCAACACAGTTAGCGCAAATTGTTTCCAAAACTAAAGCTTGAAGGGGTAACAATATGGCCGACTTGGTCTCTCTGAACTAACTTTAGAGGCTACACCAGTGTGAATTTGACTCTTGAGGAGTAAACTGTGGTAACGTTGTTGTCGGGACAATAGACTTGCGCGAGTGTGGGTGCGCACTCGGTTGAGCTCGTAAAAAATTTCATCTACACGTTGACTTTAAAGTTCGGATACATAGGCAATTGGATTGTATTGTTGGTTGTTCCAGTTGTGCCCATTAGCAGATTGTTGTCAGTCAGTAAAGGTTGAGTAAGGAGCTTTGTTGGTAAGTTGGCATTGGAGTTGGCACAACTGAAAACCAACAGTACAATCAAATTACCTGTGTATACTGTACTGACTTTAGAGCCACCCTGTATATAGTGCTGTCGCGCGACCGGGTGTTGCAGAAAGCCTGGAAATTTGACACCATCACGATCAGCCCTGAAATATTGGGATCTCTAGATTAGAAAAGGGGACTCTACGGGGCCATCTTTCTGCTCCAAGACACAACAATCCAATCGGTGTAATCGCGCCAAACGTTAGAAATCCATGCATCAAAAAAGCCAAGTTGTAATTAGAAGGGGGCTACATCAGCGCAACGCTCGGTTGCACATCTTAAAAACCAATTGGGATTGAAGCCAAGGTTCTAGCCATTTTTTGGGGGGCAACCCTGTTGCCATATATACACATGGACGCAGCTTAATCGCTCCGAATGAAAGGCAGTGCAGGCAGCATTTCATAGCCTGGGAGACTATAAAAGTCGGCGCAAGTCTGGAGGAACAGTCCGTTTTCTCTCGACAGTGCTGGGGAAGGGGGGAGGGGAAGGGAACATTTAAAAATTGGAGGTAATAGCCACAATAAAAGCCAGGCGAGTCCCGTCATTTCTCACTGCTGCTGAGAGAAGGGCCGGGCCCCCAGCCGACATTACGGAAGGGAAATGGGCCGCAGCCGAGCCTTTACACCCTTCAGCCTCCTCGGTAAAGATGGGGCCCGGGCCCGCCATTTTCCTCCGCCATTTTTCCCCCTTACGATTTCAATTAGTCTTGTTTCTTCCGGGCGCTCGTAATAAACGTTCCCTCTCGAGATCCATCAGCCAATGAAACCCCATTTTACGCCTCCCTTCGCAGGGCTATCAAGGGGTCGGGCCCGGGGAAATAAAACAAAAGGCTATGAACCAGGCTATGGCGGGTGTATGCAGACTAGAACCCTCCTCTGCTCCTCTAATGAAGCTGCAGTCCCAGGGATATGAACCGCCTTCTATGCAGTGGTTTCCCAAAGTGCTCCTTTCCCTCCGAAGGGGATGGCTCCTTCGAGAGATGCTGCTACGCCCCCGTCTTATCTTATACACCCCCCAACCGACCATCAAAACCCGCCCGTTTCCCCCCAACCCCCGGCTTCATTTTCAAGAACCGAATAGGATGAGGCAGAATATATATAGAAGATCCGGGGGCAGCAATGTGAAGAAGGTGTGGCCACAAATTAGGCCAATGTCACAACACCAATTCCCGGTCGACTTCCTGCACCAAACGAGCTAATAAGCAAGGGATGGTTGTTGCTCATTAAGGTTCATCACGGCGTCCATCATCGAATTGTTCCAACCAGCTGGGGACTGGCCTCATCTCTTTTTTTCGGTGGGATGTTCCGGATGCCCCCCCCTAGGTCGGATCCGGCGAAAAAAAGCCAGCACCTGCCTCCAATCATCAACACAATACGTTTTCCTTCTTCATCTTCATCATCGTCATATTTCATGATTATCCTCACTTAACCAACATCGATCCTGTCATGCGGGCTTGCCACGTGGAAAATTACGTCCCGAGCTCGGTCGTAATTTTCTTCATTGCGAGATATTTATCAGATAGAACCTGATAGCCATTATTTGCTTGCCGTTTGGTGTACACAGCTATGGGGCACGGAAAAAATATATATTGCGAGCAAATTGACGCCCGAATTATTGACTGGTCCTTCCTGCATTTGACATGGTGCTGACTATATCAGAATGGACTATGAATGCGCAGGAAAATCAGCCAAAAATTCAACCCATTTGCACCAAAATGAGTGAAAATATTTAAGCATTAATTTTGATAGGAATGTCATGATCACTGAAAACCTCGAGTGAATTATTTTATTCGCCTGCCAACTTAAAACTGGAACAGGTCAATTATAATACAATTAACCTGGCCCCGTTTTAGGCAAGTGAATGCGTATATTTATGCATTAAAATGAATAAATTGATATGTTGTCTAAATTTATTCCTTGAAATGCATAGATGTACGCATTGAATACATTTTAAAATTCTCACTACCATATGTGAATTTTAAAATGCACCCAATGAATATATTTATGCATTAAAGTGAATAAAGGGAAATATGATTCGCCCGTCACAGTTTTAAGTTGACATGTGGATAAAATAATGCGCTCTAGGTTTTCAATGAACAATAGAAAAAACTCGGTTCACATCCAACACGGCATAAAAATTCACGGCGTCTGTTAATAAAGAGATAATTACTCCATTCTTTGCGCATCAAGCTCAAGTGAATTTAGCAAGAGTGTATTATACCTTCCCCGGAACAGGCCCACCCTTTTCCGAACCAGCTCACGCCTTCCGGAACACCCGAGGATCCAAACCAAACACCGAAAGGCCCAGCCCATTCCAATTCTCTTCTAACCCAAAGTTTGACTAGCTCTGCTTGACTTGTTAATTGAGTGGGACCCCCCACAAACTTCGGGCTGCTCCAACTCAGCAAAATCATTTTAGCCAGTGTTGACTCTATTCATCTCTCTCCTCTCTTGGATTTCACAATGGACATGAAAAATTCAACAATGGGAAGCTTTCCACCCTATATTATCCATCGACCCCCTCAGGGTTTGTTTCCTTCCTCCTGGGGAATACTCTCATCCAGCAGGCAAGCGCAGTGCTGATATGTGACGCTGCTGACATGAACTGATATGGGAACATACATTGGGGCCAATCTCCCCTCTTTTTAATTCATATTTGCGCACTTCGTAACCATAATACGATGCATGAATATTATAAAATCCTGTCCACCCAGAACATTGGTGGTCGGGTTTCATTTATTCCCCGGATCGCCAATACCAGAGAGTGAGATCATATCAGGCAGGAGTTGTCTCTGGGGAAATGATCATGCTAAGACAAGAAGAGAAAATATGTAGGACGGGGGAAAAAAACCTAGTCCATTTTCATTTTCGTCGCAATCGATTTGAGCTAAGTAGAAGCATGCATGTCGGTAAGTAAACTGACCTATTCGGAGTTGTGTTTGGCTGGAATTGCTCGTCAACTTGACTTTTTTGTGTATGCAAAAAGTAATTCATCACGTTGTTTTGTTTCGATTATGATACTTAACAAGCAGATGATCATAGGAAACCTTTGTTGCTATTGATAGCGCAAGGGAGATGTTATCGAAGCCTTTTTTCCGAGACTCTTGACATTTTGTCCGGCAATGTGATTAATTTCTTTTGGGAAATCATGGCATGCAAGCAAGTCATGTTTTAATCATCGGGGCATGTCTTGAAAGTGAAATATTGCGGAGGAACTGGAGTACACATGATGAAGGTTGAATAACAGTGGGTTAATATGTTGGTTTTTTTTATCGTCGACGTTGAGCAATAAATTGGCCAACAGATAATGCCGAAAACTAATTTCACATTACATCTCCTCGAGAAAATAGAAAAAGATGTATCTCTCTGCAATGTTGAGACTGGTACAGGGGATGAATTTTTTACTCTTTTTAAACCTACGTAATAATTCTCCTGCGTAAAGTAAACCGTTCAGTTAAGCTAATTTTCTTTTGTAAACGAACACAAATCTAACTTTTGAGAATGTGCGCGTTGTTTATTTTAGCCCCCTGAATAATTTGAATTTTCAGTTCGGTTTAATCACAGAGCTGAATTCAACTTTATTAATTGCAGTGCGACTTATTCTCTTAAGATGAAGTGTACTCTCTGCATTATTTTGAGCCTTTTTGGCTTGTTTTGAGTGCCTTCACTCTCAATTCATGTGAAGTAACATCCGATGTAGTGAATTTTCCTCCCAATAAAATTATTTTAAATGATCGCCAATTTGATCATACGTTTTCCTCGAAATTTATTTACTGTCTATTTTATTTATTCCTTACCTATTCTAAAAAGTCTGCTGTAAAAACACTCGCAACATTTTATACCACTGTAAAAATTAGTTATGAAGTCAGTTCCAATATACAGTAACTTCCATCTATAAGCTATTTCGGGTGAACAAAACGTTAAAATCCACTGTAAATAATTTACACAGCTCATTATTTAAAATTCCCGTTGAAATGTCCAGAACCCTGCGAAAAATACAGCACCATTCTCGCGAGGCCAGTCAACATATTATAAAGCCCCACTTTTGTTCATCCAGGAAGCGAGAATGGCCCAGAAATATTCCCTCTCTGGTGTATAAAGTTGCGAATCTGCGGTTTGTCGGTCCCCACCCTTGACTTAAATACAACTACAGTTGATTTTTTTGTTTCGAGGCCAGAAGCAGAGGAGGGGAGAGTAAGCGCTATAAAAAAATTTGTTGAATCCCATAAATTCTTAATGGCTGGTGTGGTTGAGGGGTTTGAAAGAAGGAGAGCGAGGAAAAAAGGAAAGGCAGCGCAGCAAGTGGGTGATGTGGTCAGCCGCCATCTGACTATTAGGCTGATGGGACCTGACAGGCCATGACTCACTGCTGTTGACCCGGGAGAGCCAGGAGATGAGCCAGTGGTGGTAGGCCCCCATACCCCCCTCCGCCCTACAACCCATACCGGCTAATGAAATTTCCACCCTCCCAAACCTCCCCCACACCCAACCCAGCAGCCAGCAGCAGAGAGAGGCCAGTTTCCAGTTCACTAGACGTGCTTACCATCTGTTCCACATTAGGCTTCCCGGCTTTGCATGCATGCGAAACCCTCCCTCCCCGCTCCCTCCCCCCCCTCTCTCTCCACATGCTCTAATCCTCTCATCCAAAGTCACACAACTCATCCCCAACAATCAGCCCAGTTCTGTCCTCACCGCTCTGAATCAACCACGGTTATAAATTATTACGTGCGGTACTTATTATATCATCATCTGGAGCCCAGAGGGCGGGATTTGCTCAGGCGACAACATAATATAAGAATCGTAATATTACCAGCTTACCACTAAACGCAACTACAGTATTGACTCCGGATATAACATACTTCGAGGGACCGCGCGGGGAAAAGTATGTTACAACCGAGGCTTGTTATATAGCCAAATAGCCACTTTTGCAACAAAACCACAAGTTTTCTGCTCTCTATACGCTTGTAATGCACACTACTGCATAATGAAACATACTATCCACAAGAATATGACACATTAGCTCGCCCGTAAATTAGGCACCAAAAAATCAGTAATTTTCTTCTACCGTCTCCTTGCTGCCAAGCACACCAGAAAAAAAGTATGATTTTGAGTAGCTTATAGGTCAATGACATATATGCGAAAAATCACCCCCCCCCCCNCCCCCGCCCTCCAGTATTCTCTGTCTTCCTGTGCGTGAAAAAGGATGTTGAATAATTTTAAACCCCTTCGAGGGCTCAAAAATGGTATGTGAAAGCCAAGGCGATGTGAAAATGAGTCTATTATATCCGGAGTAACATACACAGGGTCTAATGGAAGTATGGCGAGTATGTTATAACCCATGCTGTTATATCCTGATTCAACTGTATTGCTTATGCATAAAAAGCATGTGTTTTCAGCCTAAAGAAACGATTTTGCCACTGATTATATAGTAATTTTTGAAAATAATAATAAGCACATATTAGAGCCAAAAATCCAATCAAACATCATAAGCTTATATTTAGAACTGGCTTGGGTGAGTCACCGGGAGTGTGCCATCTATATGTGACAGATATGATACTACGCACACAATCGGAGGACAGGGTAGTGTTGCCAAGTTTTATTAAGGGTTAACTCTCGTGTGTCTATATACTCTATAATATTGCAGAATTTAGTTGAAACTTTATGCAGCTAACACGGTGTTGCGTCTCATAATTTACCGCACACCCTGTACACACTCCCCCAGAAAAAGTCTTGAACGAGAGTGTGCGGCCTGGTCTTTTAATTTGTGTGAATTGTTTCCCCCCTCGCGGCGATTACAAAGTTTCGGGCGAAAGCTATCCCCCAAGACAAGTTCTCAACGTACGGATTTGAAACGGCACCAAAACTATTTCCTCGGCTGAAGTAAAGTAGGCCGCTTCCACCCGATAGGAAGCCAGGAAATTTAGTCTCCCCCCCCCCTCCCCTCTTCCTCTTCTCTCCCCAAAAGCTGGCGAAACTTGTGCAGAGAAACTCGCAGAGTAGAGTAGTTTCAGACCTGAGGGCAGGAAATTCATTTTCTCTCTCCAATCCTTGAACGCAGAAAATGGCAAAGAGAAAGAGAAAGACTTTGGAACCCCTGGTTCAAACCCTAGGAAACTCCCGATTCCCCAAGGCTCGGTCACCATATTTCCCCCACAGTCTCTCTCCCCGGTCCTTTCTCTTTTCCCCCCCTTCCAACCTTCTAATCCTTGTCGATGAGGTTCTAATTAAGCCCGAAAAGCCTCTGTCTCTCCCAATCCCGTAACGGCCACCTCCGTGAATAGTAATTCCCCTTGAAGCGGGCTTAAGCCAAAAGGTGACCCGCCTTGCTGGAGGAACCTGGCTCGCTTTTTCCTGGCAACGGAAAAGACAAAATGGAACTGAAAACAAGCATTGCGTACGAAAAGACTATTGCGGGGTTTGAATCGGTCAAGAATGCGGTCCTCATTGTGCGCCGCAGGCCAACTAACGTTATTGTGGCTTTGTCAAGTGAGGAGTTTACCTATACATGTAAATCGCGCTCGTGGCGTTCAAATTTGTCAACTACAGTATGTTGCCTCCAGATAATTATAACAGACTTCAAGGGACCGCGGAAAAAAGTATGTTATAGCAGAAGCTGTTATATCCGGAGTCAACTTTGTATAGTGAAGACAGAAAATCCGGAATATTTCGGACTTCACAGGGCGACTTGGGGATTAATTTTACCCGGTAATTTGCCAGCTCACAGGAAATTAGGGCACCCTTCTGCCCCCAATATTTTCGACCGGATTGTACGTGACAAAAGAAAAGGATTGTTGCCAGTGCGTGTCTGCGTGTCGTCGGCCGGAATGGGGAATCCCTGGTGTGCAGGAAACAGGCGAGTCCATCGAGGGTCTCCTGAGATTCCCATTTATCCCCCCACCCCACTTGCATAATTCACCTCCCACCTTTCCCTCCTGATATGAGGCACATGCAAATAGTCAAGGACTGGATTGGGGTTGAGGGCAGAAAAAAAAGAGAGAAGAGGCCAGGTGGATGATTAGAGATAAACAGCAGACGGCGATTACTATCTGGGCGCAAAAGCTACGTACGAATGCATGTATGCAAAAAGATTGCCCAAAATGCGACGGAATTGTGGGTGGTAAAGCACATTAATTTATTCGCTTGGAGTCGACACAGACGGCGGCGGGGCTTCACCATGTTGGCACGTCAGAGATGGCCCCGATTTCGGGCGGACAACACACCTTCTTAGGCGCGTTTACACAGGCGCAACAATGCCCTTTCAGTAATCTAATTATTATTGTAACACTCTCCAGACAATACGTGTATCGACGGGATTTCACAATTATTATCACTCGTTGTTATTCATTGTAATCAAAGTTTGCATGGTTGTTGAAGGGCTCTTACGATTTCTAAATCTGTAGTCTACACATCTGAAGTGTAGACTACAGATTCTATAATATTTGCGTGTTTCAAAAGGACTGAGGGATATCGGTAATGATTTTGTGCTTAACATGAAGTGTACCATACTGTATAACTTATAACGTAATAATAATGCTGACACTGACAGTGAGTTGAGGTAGAATTTTTATCAACGCTGACGAAAACTACCAATATACAGTAGTTATCCATAACATGCAATCGAAGATTATCTGTATAATTTTAATTGATTCAACACACCCTTTGACCGGTTAACGCTTTCTTTGATTGCTGTTTGATGCTCACCATATCCTCCACAATATTAAATAATAAATTGCATAAAGGATATATTGAAATATTCCTGCATCTAATATGGACATAATGAGTGGAAATTTTGTTGAGTCAAGATGGCAAGTTTCGTCAATATCATTTTGAATTATTATTGACTATAAATGAAAAGTCTACATACCGCGTCCAGTACTATACCATGAGGTCACCATGTGCTAAACATCGCTGCGTTTTAATGACCCAAATGTGCCTGGTGTTGTATCTTCATCCAGGGTGCTGTAAAGCATAATCATTTATTTACTTTCACATGCAATTATTGGCGGGTTTGACACGACTGTTGACATGTCAGCTAAAAACGAAGGCTATACCTAGGTGCTACCTCTAATTCCAGTGTAGTAATTTTTATTAAATAGTAATTAAAACATTTTTGACACATTTGCATAATTAGGCAACGATACAATGGAACATTTGCGCATAGTTTTTTTTCACTGCGTCCTTTTTTGCTCAGACGCTCCCCCAAATGCGAAGATGTCTATAACTCGTAAGCAGACTGCGGCTTGGGGCTTAGCACGTGGTCAAACCCCATAGATGAAAAAAAGAATACTGGTGTGTATCCCTGGTAGCTTTCCGGCATTAAAGCCCTCCCCGTGATCCTCTCTCGAGGGACAGGTGAGCAGCAGACAGGTGAGCTTCACTTCCAGTCGAACCCTGCACGTAAGGGTCTCCAGGGACGGCTTACGTGGGCAAATTTTGGTAGGGGGGAGAATAATAACTGAGGAAGATTTTTAAGCTCCATATGGCACACACTGAGCCTCAGATGTTAGCTATATACCCTCACTATAAGGCCAAAAATCTGGGCTGGGGTTTACATTGGCAAACAGAAATTTGCCATTTGTCGTCAATTACAGTCATTACTCACTGTCGATTCCGGGCAAGGTACCAATTATTTTGAATAGTAAGAAGAAGCATTTGGCTTTTGTCAACAAGTAAACCAGTTTTTTGATGTGTTCCGCGGGATGTGAAGGATTGATAACGACAATGTTGTTGACGTAATGTGTCAGTTCAATAAATCTTATTATTCTGAGCCAATATACTTTCAATAATTTAGAACACCTTCAACGGCACACATGAACTCAAATCCTGCTCATGCTCGCAAAGTCCTGTCCTTTTTTTTTTGTCAAAACCCGGACCACCAAAATCTCCTCTCTCACACGCTCTACAAACGTAAAGCACACTAAGTAGTGTGACGTGACTCCCAAGAAAATCCCTCCTGGAAGTTGCATGTTCAGCCCTTTTTTTTCCCCCTCCACTCTTTCCCGGTCTCCCCTGAAGCTAAAAGCCCCAGCAAGTTCACATCCCAGCTTTCTGAGCAAATGGCGTGTATGTGTATATATACGTATATAGGGAGGGAGAGCTATCCTGCCATTGTGGAAGAGTGGACATAATGGTGGAGGATCTGGCATCGAGCCCGGAAGCGTCAGGCTGAGCGAATAAAAGGCAAGGAAGGAGAAATGGCAAGAAGGGAGGGGGGAAAAAAGAACTGGAAGAGAGTCGTGGAGAAAGTGCTCATATTGAAGGATGACGGCTGTGTGTCCCCCGTTGGGCGATGGCTGCCGGCTTCTCCTTTCCCCGCAAAACCCATTGGCGCGAAGAGTGCGGCGGCCATTTGTCTCCATCTGGGCCATCAAGGGGCGCAGACAGTGAGGGACGCCTCCTTTCCTTTTCCTCAGCCCCAAATCTGACACGCTGACGGACGCCCACCTCCCATTTTATACTATATACCCTTCAAGAAAAAAACCTTTCTTTCTCAGACTCCGTCGGGGTGCACGTTTACTCGATCCAAAGCTGGAGCAGACACTAGCATTTCGGAACTTTTTTCCTACGCGACGAAAAGGCGGGAGTCGGGGTGGAGGAGCGGGGAAGTTCAGAGAGCGCGTCCGAATGCATGCGGCACAGTGGAAGAGCCACAATAACGTTCGTTGACCTGTGGCGCCACAAAACGTCACAATAAGCTCCCAGCTCCACATTTTACTCTAATTATCGTGATAATGGACGTATCGTAGTTGCCGGACCCCCAAGGAGCGACAATACCGGGGTGATCTGCCAAAGCCGTACAGAAACACCATAGAGATACGAAGACTTATATTCATAACGCTATGCACCGAATGCATGTGACGCCCAAGTGCGTCTCGCCGTGGCAAGCCCACAATAACGTTAGTTGGCCTATGGCACCACAAAACGTACAGTAATAAATTTTGCAGCCACATAACCCACAATCATTCGTGCATAAGATTGTGCCCAGTGCCCAATAAATCATTCATGCTCGCTTAGTTATACAGTTGCACCACCTGCCCACCTCATTTTGGGAGAGCTTCTGTGTTGATTCGACGCTTAGGTTTTGATAATTATCGGATACTCCTTGCGATTATACAGTTCGCTGATCTGATTCCAACCAGTACCCTTCCCCCCCCTCCCAAAAGCTTAGCCAGACAATTCGTTGGCCCCCGGATAGAGAGAGAGGAAAAAAAAGCCCGGTGAAGCCGATAAGCCTTCTGCCCGGAAAGATCCGGGATGGGTTGGGTTAGAAAAGTCCCGATTTCAATTTGTGCGATGCATCTTGGTTGCAAGCCAGGACCCATGATCGGAAGTAATGACGGGCCTGGTATAGGGTGGGGGGTATATACAGAAGAGAGAGAGAAAAAAAGGTTCAGCGGAAAATCAGATGGAAGCCAGCAAAATGGTGGAGTCATTTGGCAGAGAAGGGTCAGTCCGGTCAATCCCCTGGGTTGCAATAAGCTGGCTTCAACAGGAGGGGGCCTCCACAGTTGTTTCTCTCTTCCAACCCCCAAAGTGAAGCCAGCCAAGGTTTGCACACTTATACAGGGGGACTGGAGATTTTCCACGGAGGCAAAAGAGGTGGAAAAAAGGGGAAGGATTGAGTTTACAGTCGCTCAGCAAAAGCGGAATAAACAGCTCGCTCGAGAATTGCGCCTTGGAAGGCTTTTTGTGCTTCGGATGGGTTTCTTTTCTTCTTTTGCTTTCGATACTTTAGATTAGGGATCTGGAAGAGTGTATTGTTTTGCTTCTCATTCTCTTTTTTCGAGTCAACAAAAAAAGAAAGGAGGGGAAATAGAGCGAGGGATTTGAAACAGTGGAATCCAAATTAATTGACAGGCTTCGTTGGTTTATTATAGGCAAGAAGTTTGTAAAGTGCTGAAATTAGAGCTCTGCACGTTATGAAGGAAAAATAAGTTCCGATTTCGCATATTTCTACGCAGCCTGTTCCTATTGCAAATGACAATGTATGGCTTTAATGCATATACAGGGTGTTGCACTAGATAGTCTCGCCAAAGAATCGACTATATATTTCTTCCTACTCTACAGTCTAGAAACATGATGTTTGGTTTACAACATACTTTAGTTCATGGGAATGTAGCACCATTCATAATAAATGCTGCACTTGACCTTAAACGACCTCCATACGCACTCGAACGCGACTCGACGCTCCTTATTATCGAAGGCCTTCAGCAGCATGTCCTCATAAATAGTCAGGATGAATGCACCAATTGTGTTTTGGACCAATAGGCTACAGTTGTAGATGACCTCCTTTAGAGGAAGAAAAATGGAAAAAGTGAAGCACAGGCTGCTGGCATCACCGAAAAAGTCACTCACGATTTTGTCACAGAAACCGGGCATCATATCCTCCTTCCATCTGTCAGAAGAGCCCTTATAATGGGGATATTTGAAGAGTTGTGCTTACAACAATGAGCCTCGACGTTAGAAGACTTGCAACATCAGTGCAGCAATCGGGACTATACTATTAATGTAGATATGCTGCAGAGGATCTTCGATAATAAGGAGAAGTCGAATCGCGTGCGAGTGCGTATGGAGGTGGTTGAAGGTCAATCCCAGCATTTATTGCGAATGATCAGTGCCACATTCCCATGAACTAAGGTACCGTAACTTTTAAACCAAACATCATCAGCATTTCATAATAATTATACAAAAATAATACAGCATTAGCTGTGCTAACAGGATTGACCATTTCTGTAATTATATAAACTCTCCCAAAACATGCACCACCATTACTTCCAAGCAGTATACTTCATCAGGTGATAAAAAGTAATGTCGGTATTGTCAACTGCCGAACTGGCATCAAGGACTTTCGAGTCGTCGTTTTTAAGCGTTAGTCACGCGCAATTTGACGAGACTCCCTGATTCAGTGCACCGGGCGTAAAAATGGAAGGGGCCAAGTGCCGCCTTAGTCATGATGGCCGCGCCCGTAGCAATATTTTTTTTTCTCTCTCTCTCTACTCCCTAACCTTCCTTCGTTTCGCATGAATCCTCTTTCTCTTCTGGTATATAACAGCGAGGCTGTCTACCCCCACCCTCCCCTCCCTCTATCGTAAGTAATCAAAGTGAGTGCTCTCTGGATTTGGCGACTAATGCACGACGCATAATTAGGAAGCCAACATCTCGCATGCTTTGCTTCCGTCGCGATCGCCACGCTCTATTGAGGAAGATGACAGCAGGGCAGGAGACGGAAGGGCCTATAGGCTTGGGGGAGGGGGAAAAAATAAAGAGAAAAAATAGGCTTCCTTTTGTACAGAACCGAGAGAGGGGGGGGGGGGATAGCCGTCGATGTCATATTGTGATGAAGCCAATCAAATTGGCCTTTGGAAAACGGTTTAGCGCGAAAATTACTCAATAATATTTTTTGCGCCAATAACATCTCATTATATGGATGGTGTTATGCAATAATGCCTCAACCCACAAAAAATGTTAAAATTGAGTTGTTAAGCCAAGGAACATAATTATATAGCAAAAGGATCGTACTTCATTCAGTTAGAATCAATCTGACGAAATCTGCATACTTCTGCCATAAATGACCGAAAAGGACACTGAATTAATTTCACAGGTGTGACATTCAAAGCCCTTTTTCTCAAAACTGTTCTCATGTGGGTTGACTCATTATTGTATAACACCGTCCATATATAGAATTGGCTAGGAGTGACTTTGTCCCTGCACGACCTAGGTGCATATTATAGTTACCACTCGAAGTGGTATAGTGTGCATATGCGCGCCATCGGGTTGTGGCATATTGTACTACGTGCAAGCGGGCTGGGCAGTGTTGCCAAATTATGGCATCGGGTTCACTACGAGAAAAGCAATATTCCGCCGGAATTGTTATTTCCGTTCCCAAATATTTGCGCACTCAACGATAATTTTTTGTGAAATCAAATTTATGATGCTGTAATGTTAGCTTGAGAGGACTACACGATCCAACTCCTTTTAGTTCCCCAAGCTCTCAGTACATATATTCGGGTAAAAAAGTAGATCCAGCCCCAGTTATTTCCCTTGCGTCTCGCTGCTAATTTAATGCAAACGCCGCGGTTCCAATACACCCGAACAACATGGAAATATTAGCTCTCCTTATTCAATTTGCAAGTGAGTTTTCAAAGAGTTGATTGGACCAGGCCTCCCTGCAAAGGGGGTAGTCCGGTTGGCACAGACGGCTTCTGTTTGTAGTTATTTCAGGGTGCACCCGAAAACCCCAACCCTGTAAAAAAAAAAACCCGGACCTATATGAAAAGAGAGGGGTAGGACCCGAATTTTCCCCGAGTCCCACTTAGCCAAGATGGGATTTCCATGTTGGAGTGGTGTTGTGCAATTGTACAAGCCACTTCAGCGCACTTTCGGGACATTATGCTTCGGAATTAACATTTGGGTACTTTCAGAATTTGGGGATTAGCCCGTTCAGAGAGTCGGTTTGCAGAGCCCAGATAGGCCTATTCAGCCAGCCATAATTCCCCCTCCCCCCACCTCTCCCTCCCCGCTTTTCGAGTCTGCTATACCAGGGCTCGAAAAAGTGTGTATGCAAAAACATCTGCCTCAGCTCTTTTTATGCCTCCACCAACCATTTTTTTGTAAAATAAAAAATACACTGCTCGCTTTTTGGTCAAGGCGAAATGTTTATGGGTTTAGCCAGCAAATCGGGGGTTCATTTTTTACGCTTCTGCCACAAATATTTTGCACATTTTTGTGTAACGTGGACACACAATTTGCGCTTCTTGTACACCTTACGTCATATAATCGCAAACCTTATTTTCCACCGAAAGTACCTGACATTGAACAAACGTTTGAATCATCCGGATGTCGTTTAATTCACCATATTCAAGCGAAAGTGTGCGGTGCAAGTAATTATGGAGAAGTAAACCACTATCATGTCGCTGACCACGTTTTTTTTCCAGGAATTGCCGGCGTGTAATTGTCGACGGAAAAAACGTGCGTGCAGGAATCCTTTATTATTATAGCCCGAGTCAGGACAGGAATATTTACTCTGCAAACAAACGGCGTTGTACCGGTTCATTGACAGTTCGATATCCGCGATGTCTGTCACCAGTTTATTGCATACAAACCCGACCGGAAACAAAACCGATAATCATATCGGGCCTGATCAGAAAGGTCCACATCCTGACAGATTACAACCGTATCATCTTGAGCAAACTTTCTTGCGCCACACTTGTTTGTCAGGTCGATTCAGCCCATTTCCTGTGTGGTGATTCAGTGAATCTACACTAGTAATATGGATATTATTTGGGTATACATGTTTAGGTTTATTAGGAAAGGAGCCAAAGCAACTGTCTATAAGATGGAGACAGAAACGAAGAGGAAAAAGAAGAGAGAAATAGTCTGGCTCCTATCACAAAGACCTATCCGACTTGGGTGGCCCTGCCAGTATAGATAAAGCGACCGGCACAGCTCCTGGGGTCACGGGAGAAACGCATTATTTGGGCAGGCGTCGTAGGCTGTATCTACAGGCGATAGAAGTGTCGTCCGCTGTATCTGCGACTATGACTATTCGAGACAGGTTGTATCCCCCCCCCCCCCC
>KZ538584.1:25826-60492 GCA_000934665.2 Catajapyx aquilonaris
CTCTCTCTATACTCTCTGTAGAGTTTGAATTGGGGGGTGGAGGGTTGGGTAGAGAGAGAGAGAGAGAGAGAGAGAGAGAGGAGAGAGAGAGGAGCGGCCACCAAATGACACGGGGACACACTCAGAGTCCGTCCCTCTCTCTAGTGTCCACAAATGGCGTGGATAACGACTTGGGCAAACACGGTTAGAGGAGTGCTAGCAGCTCTGCTACGAGCCTCGTCAAAGTGACTGCAAACCCTGGACCGAGAGCCAGAGAGACGATTAATTAGGACCCTGGGATATAGGGAGGGGAGGGGAGGGGAGGGGGGAACAAACGATGTAGAGTCTTCAGCGCGATCCATGCGATTCACGCAGCTGCTTTACATATGTCGTACCTGGGTAAAAATGGACCGTTCAGGAAGGGAAATGGGGCCGTTTTGGGCCAGGTCGGACCTTCCCAGTACCGGTGTATACCAAGCTAGACCTTGTGTTAGGACTGCTTGCACTATTGGGTGGGTCGTTTTTGCCAGGAATGTGTTTTGCAAATGTTGGGAGGGTGGGAATGGTTAGTGCTGTGGAAATGGGTCCGGCTGCTTTAAGCACGCGGGCTTGGCTCAATTGAGGCTGTTGTAATTAATACCGTCGCAATTAAAGAAACGTTTATTATTTTTACGAACGGGTGGCGAGAAATGTAATTCACAGTAACAAATTTTTGATCCTAAATATTGAAAGATATTCAGGGTGTTCCAAGTTCGTCGGGCCTTTTATAATAGTTATTGTCATAGGAAATTTCGTTGTTTTTGTAGCTTGTTGTGCCCCTAATCAGTTGCCCTATGTTATAGCCACTGCTACCTTCGACCATCTGATAGTATACTGAGGCACTTGGATCGGGGCACAACAAGCTACACAAAAATATCTACTTCGGACGATATCAGTGACGAGAAAAAACGACCCACGAACTTGGTTGGAACACCCAGCCTGTATTTGAAGTGAATTTTCCTCATCCTATATAATTGAGTCATATTATTTTGTACTGTACAGTACGTTTTGCAAAATTCCTCTATCGGGATTTATACTGTAGGATGAAGAAAATCATTTCAAAAATAATCACGAGTGAGCGAGAAACGTATACAAATATGGCTTAATGTTACTTTATGTGCTGATGTTCAGTAATAAAATACTGCGGTTTCTTTCATAATGTTTGTACAAGTTTTATCACAGTGTAGTTTTTATGCCTATATGTGTACTGTAGCACAGTTATACATTTTGAAGCATAACTGATTAAAACGTTGATGAAAAACTAACATGTACTTTCTATATTATACACCGAAGTAAATATGAAGCCATGTCAGTGCCCGGAACATTATTAATTTCTTTACAGAATCAGTCCAGATGCCTCACAATATAACGGCGTAATTGCAATTGTTTTCCAAGCCGCTCTCAATTACAATACACGCACTAATAAGTGAAATCGGCAACAGCGATTACAAAACAAATGCATGAAAATCATCTATAGAGTTCCACATGCGCAACAAACACGTGAGATGATGCACATTAGAGCCAACCGTGCACTCTCCCGGCTACTTAATTAACTTGGCTCAGCATTAAAAACAGCGGAGTGGTTTCCCCCCGGACAAGTCGGATAATCCGGTGATGCAAAGAATCCGGGAGGATTACAACAGCTTGTGAATCCGGGGGCCTCTCCGTCCGTCCCTCTCTGCTCGTGATCGGATGGATGAACTCGAATAGGGTCAGAGGTGTCGGCCAACTGATACCATCCGACAGGGGTCACCAGCCCACCTCTTTTCTAGCCTGGAGGGGGGTAGGGCCCTCCCCAGCTATATATAGGATCCAAAATCTCTGCTGACCCATCTCTCTCTTTATACACATCCCTTTTTCTCCCACCCTGCCTCAAATTGAATCCACTCCGCATCAATCCACACAAGGAAATATATTGGGGGGAGGGCTCAGCACAAAAGGAGGTTTATAGGCCAGGTCCATGGCTAATGGTCCTTTGATGATCAGCATGTGGTGTTTGCCACTCACGCACTTTCTTTTTATTGTTGCACGCTACAGGTTTGCAAATCAAGGTCGGGCTTCATCCTGGCGAGAGAGCAACCAAAAGACATCGGATGTCTGAAGGGATTGTATGAAATCAGGCGCAAAGACCATTCCGGAGATGCATTCTCTAAAATCTAAATCAACTAGCGTGAACTCGTTACCCAAAACATGGCAACACTGCCCGGCTCGGCCAACACTTGGACGTAGCGCAATATTCCACTACCAGATGGCGCACAGGCTCCATCTCTGCACGCTACTGCCACTCTGCGGAGAAACGCGGTACTACATGCACGTTGGTGATAAGTCACCATGGACAGACACACGCCTGGCCAATTCCATATAAGATGACGCAACAATCATGCCTTAAGAATATAAAGTGAAGGTGGCAGCATTTATATGAAAACTTTGTATCAAATTGTCATAACCGACACGTGTTGTCTCCACTTTTTCAGAGTTGCAGTGCATGAAATCATCGAATGTTATTACACATTTTTCCTCCGTAAAAGCGGTTGTTAAAATATCGTCCGCGCTAAATAGTATGATCAAAAACTTTTAACGGCTCAAACATATACACAAAAATGGGCGTAAATAAACACATTGAGCGAGTCAATAAAGTTTTTGAAACGACTTTTTAGAGCTGTCGTAACTGGGGTTGGAGCAGACAATTTTGGACGTGTTTGTGCCATTTGTATGAGTAAACAATGGTCATCAGGACATGCCCGGTATGAAAGGTCTGTAATGCAATCTACCCCTCAAAAAACATGTCACCAGACTTTTGCAGGGACAATCCGTGTGCGTGCATGCTGCGTGACATCTGCCTGGAAGAAGTGCGTTCAGCAGCACAGATGTGTGATGGTCTGCGCGCATGGCTGGCAATAACCAGCCGATGGAAGCCATGGGGAAGCTGCCCTCCCTTCCCCGTTTATATCTATAAATCCATCCGGACATGGGCATACACACGTTACATATATCCGGGAAAAAAGAGAAGGGGAAATCCAACCGAGGGTTTCCGGGCGAATTGTGGGAGCGCACGTGCCCGGAGCGTGCCCGGAGGAAGCACTAATAAGTCGGCTCTTCAGGCCAACAAAGGCCAAGGGAAAACAGATGAAGAGAGGCGCACGACCTGTGTAATGTCCTTTGTTGGCCCTCCTGATGGACGGAAGGACGTGGCTCGTTACTGTTGAAAGACATGTCCGGGATGAGGCTTTTCCGGAGGTGTGAGACTCGCATTGTTGGAACGACAAACATTCAATCATTGCCTGCAATTGGGGACTAATGTGCACGTAGTACCATAGCCCTTCCGTGGATGGCGATCGTGCCACTCTCAGGGTCGTGGAACAGTGATGGACATTAACACTAACAGTGCCGGACAAAATTGCATTCCCTAAAATAATGACCGTTTTTGGGGGGTCGGAGGCGTGAATGTTACCTGGCAACATTCACGCCTCCGACGCCGAATTTTTTAAAGGGGAATGCAATTTTGTCCGGAAGTGTACAGGTGACTCCACAAGCTATGGCGGCAGAAGAGAGAATCGAAATTTGCCCTCCGTATGACCACCTTCACTTTATGATCAACTGAAGGTGGTCATATGGAGAGCACATTTCGACCACCTGCTTCACTTGATTTATGATTAACTGAAGGTGGCCATGCTGATGGCAAATTCCGATTCTGCCGCCATCGGCTCGTGGCGCCACCAGTACGACACCATTAATGTCCATCACTGTACTAACAGATGATGACTCACGCGGACAAACAGCCTCTTGATCTGACTCTGTCATTGGACTGTTCAAATCAAAACCGAGCCTGGCCATATACCTTTCTCCGTCCCTTAAACTGCGATGGAAGCCTGGTTTTTAGGCCAGGCCGGAGATTAATGGGGGGGTCAGTGCAGCGCAGCACGTGACAGGATGTAACGGATTAACGCATTGAACGCGTCGGTATAATTGTATCTCGTAGCCGGCCATTTTCCACACGGAACACACGGGTCTGGCCTGGATTTATGGGCCGAAATGCGGGGCTTGCTCTCTCTCTCTCTCTCTCTGTGTGTGTGTATGTGGATGTGGGGGGGTTGAAACCTTCACTCCGGGAGCAGACCAAAGCCCCAAAATGTATTCGGATGGCCCTAAAATTGCGCTGATGAAAGAACATGCAAGGTTGGCATGTTTCTCCGCGTTGCTCTCGCCTATGCATTATTTACAGGTAATTCCAGGCAGGGGGAAAAAAAGCGTACAATACACAGCCCTCCCCTATTTTTTCACCCCCTTCCCTCCCCCCCCCTCAAACGGACTATATAGTAGTATATTCTTCATTAATGTCCGGCCAATGTTGCGAAAAGGGGAGTAATTTTTTGGTATAAAAAAAATTCAGCGGCGGAATATTGCGCCTGATAATGTTGCAAAGACGCTGATTTTATGAGTCAGTTTTTCAGCAACAACAACATGCCACGGGCAATAATTTTGTTCATCGACCATTTCACAGAGTCCGGGCAATGGATTTGGGATTTTGACGGGATTATATCAAGGACCATATAATAGTGAACCGCAGTCCAAATGCGCAGACTCGTGAAGCACAAACAACATTTTTGCAAAAGAAATCCGCAGATGGAAAATGGCCGCGGACTGATGCAGCTGGATTTTCTAATCATACATCAGTCCATAATGGAGTTATAATAAATAATAATAGCCACGAACATTATTTTTGATGGCATCACACTGTATCGATTCAGATTCCAGATAAGTTATGATTAAAGCGTGGTAATAACAATGTAGCAGCTCTGAGGGATTCACTGAATCACCCCCTAAGCAAGTGACACCCTAAGCGCAACACCATTGCATATTTAAAAAGGCCATGGGAAATGATAGCCATCATTTTGCCACCAGGCCAAATAAACAGTACCGGAGTTTTTGGGGGTCCGCGGTTCTCACACGTAAAGTAGCCCGTTTTTAGGGGAGGTTACTGGAGACATCAGAGAATCTCGGGGGCAGCCAGCTGCTTACTTCTGGTGCTCTGGGACCTCCTCTTGTGGGAAAGCACGTGTCAGCGGCCTCGCGCCTCAGGTCACAACCCCGTTTAGTCCTAAGGGGTTATGCACGCCCCCCAGACACTGAATCACGCTTTTAAATCATTCACGATACTCATGTTTAGACCGCAAAATGGGACGGGGCCACGCTGAACCCAATTTTACATATAGAAACAAGAGCGTGATTCGAGTCGACTTTTTTCTCATTGCCAAGGAAATTCTAATCGGACAACAACACCATAGACACTTGTTAATCTTGTTTTTTTTAACGAGAAAAAGGTCTAAAATGGACACAAGATGTGTAAGGGTAGATGTGCATTAACGATGCAATTATTTCTCAGGCGTATGCAACCCGCAATCACACCTTGAGTGATGGTAGCGTCGCACTGCATCCATCAGCTTGATGGAACAAGTGAGTCGATCACGTTACTAATTCACGAAGGGAACCGCCTACACGATGCGGTTGATCCAGCCAGTTGGCCCTCCCCTGTTATGTATGTTAAAAGGCATATACCCCCACCATCGAAAAAGCGTGAATATGGATAAGGGAAGGGTGATAAGGTGCCGATATGACGGCTGGTATAGGGAGGGGGGGGGTGTTCGGGAGCCTAAAATCTTGGGATTTGTCAGCGCCTACATTTTCGGGGGGACCTGTGATAAATGGGGTCAGAGCCAGGGGTTGGTTTCTTTTTTTCCCCTGTTACATGAACCCAATGGAGCGGTTATGCGATCAATGGGAGGTGAAATGGGACTGCCCGCTTCATTTGCATACGGATTTTTACGACTCTATGCCTTATGGAACCAATACACAGCCCAGATGTTGTAATATCAATCACGTCGTGGATAAGTTTTGAAGAAGAAAAAAACTCCTACTGCTTACTACTATTCCTACTGCTTACATCCCAATTGGTCTTCCAATAAACCAAACCAATTTTTTGGAGAGAAAAAACCCTCCTACTGCTCACGACTCCTACGCCTACTGCTACTGCTTACATCCCAATTGGTCTCCCAATAAACCAAACCGAATTAGTGTGAAAATCCTAATTGCATTCTCTGCGATTTACCCTCCGAATGGCCACCTGCTTAGAGGAACCACCCCTCTATAATCCGGGCTAATCCCGTATCCAAAGTCAAATGATGGTTTCTCCGATCGGTTGCAGGGAGAGATGCTGGGAATGGACCCGAGAATTGTGGGACACAGAATCGAACCCTATCGCGAACCCTCGACAAAACGTGGCCATCTGGCTTAATGGAGCTCCCGACCACTCGACTAACCTGTCTGAAACGATCGTAATTTATGTGCACCCTTCTTTTGTTGCATTCAAAACATTACTCTGCAGATATTATGCGGTTGTGCAGTTGGTTGCCACTATTTTAGGCCTATAGAACTGGATTCATATGAAAAAATTGCCTTAGAACCCTGCCTGCATCATGTTTGAATAATGCGTCCTCCTGCATAATGAAATTCTGCACTTTGAACAGCTGCCTGGTCTGTAGATGTCAACTATACACGTGTGGTTGTTTTCCGGCCTGTTACACCTGTTCTTATCCGTATCATGCTTATCAGTGTTGTACGTCATGCAGTGCTCTCAAATTCAATAGTACAATAATTAAAACGCGAAAATTACCTAAAAGTGAGCAGAAAATCAAACTCATGAAGCCAGTAATTCCTGCTCGTAAATAGTACACGTGTCATCCAATTTCTACAGCTTCTTTCCAATGCATGCGGTCCTTTTCTTCGCCTGGCCCGTAAATCCCTCTAGGGATGATCAAGATCAGCCTAATTCAGCATGCCTGAAGCCCCAGTCGACTTTTCATCATCAGATTCTCCTATACCCTCCAAGCCTCCCCCAAAAAATAGGAGAAAGGAAAAGGACCCTTCCGCGGACTACATTAAATATATAAAATCCGCCGAGGTGCGTAACTTAATTTACTGGGGGGGGAGAGGCATTGATTTTTTTTTTTGCACATGTGACTCCCTGGAGTAAATACGAGGCGTGAATTATTCACTGCTTCCTCAAAATTAGTCTGCAGGATCAGTCTAGGAGCCCGGGAACCTTGTATTTGTCCGATGAGCTCTTAATTTAATTTGGAAATGCCTGAAGGAGCTCAGGCTCCGGAAAAAAATACTTCCTTCTTGTCAAACACAGCAACCGGATATCTCCTCTAGGGAAAAAGTGTAGAAACCTTTTTTTCCCTTCAAACACCATGAGCAACGCCCATAATTCCTAAAACGGCCGTAAATTTAGGCGTGGATAATCTTATAAATATCGTTATGGAAAAAGGTCGGCGTAATTGAAATTCTTTGTAGTCAGACCCAAGCCACACCCTTCAGGGCAGAAAAATGCAACGGAAAAAAGGGGGGACTCTCACTATACGTATATATGTGTGCTATACGTGTGCTATGTACGGGGATTATGCACCCTTGCGGAAAGCGCTGCATGTTTTAGTTCTTCTTTCTGCCGGGTGAATTTGCGTTTGGAATTATTTGTGAGCCGGATAAGGACGATAATCTGGAGCTGCACGCGCAAATTATTTCCTAGAGAGCGTTAGCATTTTCAATCGCTTCTGAATCTGTAAAGGTCACTTTTCATCTTTGCATGATGCAACCCAATTACAGCTTTCGGCAACATTTGACGAAATGGAGAACAATCAGAGACACAATAATGAGGATTTGATGCGTGATGATACGCAATTTTTTTACGAACATTTTTCTACAGAATCAGATACCTTCGACAAATAATACAAAATGTCAACTGAGGTCTTCATTTTGAATCAGTTCAGCAGACATGGGCCGAGTTCAATGTATAGCATCCCTGAAGCGCGTCAGTGCCGTTTCTCAAAAGGAAAGGTGATTGTCATGGGAGAATAGGAGATAATTGCACCCCCCTTTATATCTATCGGAGACAAAGATGAAAAGGGCCTGCCGCGCCTCTTGGTCTCTCTGTGCCGATGGGTAGTATCAGCACAGAGACAACAGAAGGGGCTTTTGCCCTCTGCTGCCTTCTGGAGTGGCTCTGGCATAAGTGGACTTTTGCCAAACAAACCCCGGCCCTTTCGAGGGTCCGGATCCTCTCCCCCCCGTCCTCTCGGGAGCCCTACTCATCGCCACTCAGGTGAGGAACAGCCACCAGTCAGGGCCTCTAATCGCTCCAATCTTTTGCTTATACTGTGACGGATAACACCGTCCTCGAGTCGAAGCGTAATACTGAAAGCAACGTGCAATTCAAAACTTTACAGAAAAATGCGATTCTAATATCCGGACGAGTCGATTAAGCGGAGGATTTCATTTGATGCAAATATCCGGATGAGTCGATTAAGCGGATGATGATTTATGTAGAATGGAAGGAAGATTTTGTCCAGGTTGGTTTGGAAGGATAGGCTATACCGTACCGTCACATGCACGTGCAGAATATCATTGAACATTACATAAATAAACCTTTTCGTGACATCAAGGTTGCCAACTCAAAGTAGTTGTCAGCAAATCGGACGTGAATAGGGGCAATGTGCAGGGCACAGTCACAACACATTCATCATCCGCATTCAGAGTGAATCACAGTGACGTCTGTGCGATGACAAGATCTGGCTCATATATAATAACACAATCATACAGAGCAATGTCTGGTGCTCAACGTGTGCAAGCATAATATAGTCACGGAATCATCACTGCACGAACTACGCGGTATTAATCGGTATTATTGCGATTCTCTCTTTTTTGCAACAAAATCGCATTAAAATCCCGACCGTGTTGGCTTTGATTGGACAATTTATTCGCTTGCACCCACGCTTTTAAAAAAATCGGTCCTAAATAGCTACTAAAAGCCAGAATTTAATCAACTTAGCCTGTGAAATTATGTCGAATTGTTTATCTTCCTCACTCCGACAAATGGGATAAATAAGCGACGAAAGGTTTGCGATTCAATGTGAAAAATAATAATAATTGTAGTCAGTTATTCATTGCAGTAGCTGCATTATTGCAACAATGTTATACGCTAGAGTTTATCAACAAAAATAGCCTAGCAGAAAATGCCAGCTTATGCATGGAATATTATACACATATACATAATTTAAAAAATCCTTCATTAGTTTTACTATAGAAAAACAAATCTCAATATATTGTATACTAGATCCATAAATACCATTTACTGAATGCATAACTTTATTCTGAAAGTGAATAATTTCATTTTACGCACAAGCTGAATAAGCTGTACTTTATGCATTAGGTGAATAAAATTTATAAAGGCAACGTTTCAAACCAAAGACATTAGTATTTATGTACTTTTACTTTACAGTGACAATAAAATAATAATGCCAAGAAATGCGTTGGAATGATTGCAAATATCTTTTTGCGAATACGGATCCGGATAAGTGTTTCAAATTGAATTATGGTGAAAATGAGGCATGGCAATGATCAACATGTGCCGAATGTCACGGAGGGGTGTACACACACAGAGTTGTGCTTGGGAAGGTCTCCCTGACGAACAATAGTAGCAGGTGGCCTCAGGGGAAAAGTGTCCCCTCTCTTCCTGACGTCAACCTCAACACGAGCCAATTGTAAACTCCCGTTTCTCTCCCCCACCTTACCCTCCTCCTCCTCTTTCCCACACACACACACACATGCTCGACCCTCATCAACACACAAGTTTTTCATAATCCGGAGACTCCGGCAGTCTCACAGTGCGAGCTCCGGATTATAGTGTGGCGAAACTATTTCTGGTGGCGTTTTAATTGAGGCGGAAACCAATTATGATCGTGGCCGGAGACTTGCCTCCAACGCCGCCAATCTCCAGCCCGGAATCCCCGCATTTCTCCCACGCAGATGAAGTTACCATTCATACCCACTTGCCCAAGATGCTGCTGAGTAAGTCAAAACCGTCACGTCTATCTCCTTCCGTCTCTCTCTGATGTGTGTAAACTCTGATCCCGCTTAATTACATCCAGCGCATGCTGGAAAAAGACGCGGGCTGATTTGCGCGCCAAATTTTGCGCGCCATCTTAAGGCCCGGTTGTGTGAAGGCAAATTAATTTGGGGAAATGTCTGATTATGTGTATAGCACATTCGCATTCATAATGCAAAAATAATATGGCATTAATTTATATTTGCTTTGATTAATAATTTCCAAATAAACATCCGATTAATATTACTATAAATGAACATTGCAAGAGACAGAGTGTTGGCATTTTTTGTGTACTATTTTCTGGGATGAAACACAAATCTTTATTTCCTCTCCGTTGTCCTAAAAACGAGTGATCTTAAAAATATTATTTACGAATAATTTGACTTTTGAGCTTACTCTTCCAAAAGTAGCTAAATATAAATACATATGCCATTGTGTTATTTTTAAAATCATTGAAATATTCTAGTGTATACGTGTATCCGATTGTCCACCGTACAGATTACTATAACGATACATATTTTGTTAGCGATGTGCTCAATGCTCAGACAATTAGATGATTTCTTTCTTGTTACCTATATACTGCTAGTGCTAAGAGCTATTTAGTTGCAAAACTGCATTGATTTTCTTTCAAAAATAACACTAAATATAGTTTCATTACTTGAGTTGATTTTTATCAGGCACGTGCAACCTCCCAAAAATATTTTATGGCGCCTGAATATTATAAATCCAAATTACTGGCGATCCAATTGCTTTGAAATGTTACGAGAGTACATGAATAGACAGTAATACGTATTTACTCAGCAATACGTTACACCTCACTGAACATTTCGGGTCGACTGGATCATTTGTGATCCAAAAATAACTCGATATAAATTTAGACGTCACTTATTATTTTGAGGTAATTTTTACTCAAAATACTTTGCCGTTTAGGCATACCCAAACTTCCAAATATATTTTAATGTTTATCTACCTGAACATGCGGATCACTGTATCCATATGTTTATTCGACCATGTACATTACTATATACAGGCGAAATGTTACAACCTCTCGTCAAGCGCATGGGGACGACCTTTAAAATAATAATCGTGATTAGTTTGCGGCGTCGAAGCTTACATGTACATTGATTGGGTTCCATGCAGGCGTGCACTGAGCCCTTAAAGTTTAACTACCAATCACGCTGCTATTAAATAACTAACACGATTACACGTCATTTTTGGAATCAAGTCGGTGTGTAGCGTGTAATGTAGATTGCGGATTGAATGAAATTTTGACGGGGGGACACAGTCGCAGCCAAATTCCGGCGAGGTAAATATTTAATCAAGTGTGACACCTCGTGACAGCCGGCTGCATATGCGCTGTCACATAGCGACCTAATTAGATCAAGCGTAATTGGAAATTATTTAAGGTCCCGTGCATTTGATAATATTGTTTGGGTCCACTGTCGTATTTTAATCTGCGTCACTTAAAATGTTTACGGTCATGGGGAAAGGTGCTTAACAATACATCATAGAGTCGGGCATTGTCTAATTAATTATTGTCATAAATGTACAGGAATATAGACGATAATTGTTAAACTGATAATTAAGGACCGGTATAGTATACGAACAGAAAAGAAAAAAAAAATCTCCAGTTACGTGCATTGCGAATATTTTCACGCATTAGGTTGTGCAGCCAGTACTCATCATTGTTTTTATTATAATTTCCAGCCACCATCCCTAAATGCTCTGGATGCGACCAGATGATTCTGGATAGGTTCATCTTGAAAGTCCTGGACCGCACCTGGCATGCAAAGTGCCTCAAGTGCCACGACTGTAGTCATCAACTGGCCGACAAGTGCTTCGCCAGAAATGGTCAAGTCTTCTGCAAAGACGATTTCTTCAAGTAAGTCCACTTTCCATGCCTGACTTTTAATCAATATACTGTCTTATTGAAGATTAATTCAATATGCGCTGTATATTTGTTGGATATAACATCAGTCTGTAATATCCAAAGTTATAGTCCTTGTAAGGCTTTAAAAATGCGCAAACGTTTGCTTCTTCAATATTCAGCCAAAATTTTGTTGAAGCATTAAATTTTTAAGTAGCCACGCAGCATTGTGCTGTAGATAATTTCATTATTAATAGATTAATATGGTGGAAGAATGGAAAAGGTTCAAAAAACGCGCAATATATACATTCAAAGCGGCTTTTAAGGTATCAATAATAATTTTGCAGCAAAAATGTGGGATTCAAATAAGTTAATTTTGAATAAAAATTTTAATAACGACTAGACAAACCTACTCAAGACGCATGGCTAGAGATACATGCGAATTCGGAACAAAACAAGCGGCGAATTTCATTCCTTACCTCGACACATGATGCAAAAAGTACTCGTATATCAGCGTGAAAATACTATCATTCTTATCATTCTGATCCGTTACAAATAAACGGACACCTCCATTGCAAGACACTGCAACAAACGCAGTTTCCTGATCTACTGTAAAATTCTAATGCATGAAATTTTCTCAGCATCTTGAGTTGTAATTCTGAACCATTCGTGTAATAATTTGTGTTGCATCATTATCATCGAAATAGCCTGGATATCTTTACGAACACAGACTATATTGCTGTGGTGCTCTATATACGGAGGTCAGGGCTTTCCCACGACACTGAAACTGAGCAACATGGAGAACTCGACCTTTCATGTCCAATTTGTCCAGACACGTAATCCCAGTGTCTCTCTCTCTCTCAGCGAAACTCGGGGGGTGCTCCAAGCAAATGTCACAAGCAAACCCCTTAATTGGCCGTAACTAACACCCGTGTCACAAAATGCAACAAGTGTACACCTTTCACCTGGCAGGTAGCAACATAACAAGCCAGGATTTTCTCTCTTTTTTAATGCCTCAACTCCCAGCAGCATTTTGACGCAATGGTCCTGGTCCAGTTTCTTCAATTCAATTTTTGTACTCCTCAAGGCGCCACAAGTACGACACTATTAATGTCCACCACTGTACTACAGGCAGCGGAAATGATGACTCACGATAATCAGAGACACAAACTAAAGTCAGTTTTACATAATTATGATGCGGAAAAATGGTGTGTCAACCACAACTTTTGAGCCTTTCTTTAGGTTTTTTGGATCATGATGGAAATAAAATTCTATCTATCTATATCTCATTCGCTTTTGGTTTTTTTTTTAAATGGAAAGTGTGGGGGGCCATGCTGAATTTTATGAGCAAGGGCCGTTACATTTCCCCGTGCAGGAGGTTCGGGACGAGGTGCGCAGGCTGTGACCAAGGAATACCGCCCACGCAGGTGGTGAGGAGAGCCCAGGACAACGTGTACCACCTCCAATGCTTCTCATGCATCATGTGCAGCAGGCAACTCAACACAGGGGACGAGTTTTACCTGATGGAGGACAAGAAGTTGGTCTGCAAGTCAGACTATGAGTCGGCCAAGGCAAAAGGTATCCACAATAACTGCATTTTGGTCTTCACTTGGAGATCCAACTAAGTCCTCTGCTGCACATGGAAAGGTTGAGCGTTAGAGTTTCTTGCGAGTGGCAAAATTGCTCAATTTAATTTACCAATTTAGCACAGGATGATTCCTAAAAATCAGGACAGGGGCAAGCCTTGCAAGTGCTTGAATATGCGACCAAGGCCCCTTTCCTAGCTGATTAATTACTCCGACGCAATAACATTATGCTGGAAAAGTAAACGTGTCTCGAAGCATTAATCAGATTGGAGTATGAAAGATGCATAATTTTTTCCCCCCAGTGCTACAAAAACCGCGTTCAGTTAAGTATCACTCATCACTGCTTAAACATTGCTGCCTGCATTTGCTGCACCAATACCATTATGCATACCTCTTAAGTGCCTTTTATTTGCCGCATTAACGAGGTAGAGCAAAGTACTGTAAAATGGAAGAGAAGCCTGTGCTAGACAAGGTTTCAATTGTGTGTGCTTTTTTCCGTTCTTGTTTACTTATCTTGTTAGGATTGACTGAACCAGTGAAAATGACGGCGAACTCAACTCGTAAAAGCGAATAAGTAGCCGGCTCTTGGAAGCGGACCAGATATTTTTGCCAGTTTTTTAAGCAGAGAAACTCTAACGCTATATATATAGCAGATCGGACAGATGGTTTTGTTCTGTGTATTCGTTTCCAAAGATCTCATTTAATTTTTTAAACGCACGTGGTTTTAGTTGACTATTAAACGTGTGTAAATACCACTCTTTTTTGAGGAGGGAGAATTTTTGCACTTGAAATAATACGTAAAAAATTGTGCCAAAATTCTTCTTCCGTTCACTTTTCTTTTTATTGTGTCACCACCCTTCTCCCAGTTTGATAGTAGCACAAGAAAGAAGATTTAACAAAACCTGCTGAACGTTTGTAGTGTGTGTATCATATAGCTACACACTGGGATCTTCAGAGCCTATCCTTTTCCCTATAGATTTTAATATGGAAAAATTATTATTACCTTATAGCATGATTCTTACCAGTACTGGAAGGACCAAAAAAGGTCGGATACGATTCCAATGCCACTCGTCCAAATGTTTTAAAGCAGAAATTAAACTGTAGTGTTAATTAAATTTTTAAAATATTATATTCAGCCATATTCGGTAATTCACTAATTTGTCGTAAATTCGTACTCACCAACGAAGTGCTTCTTATAAGTAGAAAATTAATCGTATATCTGTCCTTTTATTCACTCTAAAAAATTGAGGGCTTTTCCACTCGATTTGAGTGATTTTTACTCTTTCGCCTACTTGATTTGACTCTCACTCGTTTTGACAGTTTTCGATCACTCATTTTCACTCTTATTCTTTCGAGTAATATTCCACTCGATTGCAATTAAAGTAAATCTTTCCGGAGTGAAATTCGCTCAAAAAGATCATTTCACGAAATAGCTGCATTTTGAGTGAAAATTTCACTCGGAAAGGTTTAAAGAAATAAGAAATACGAAATAATAATTTTGACAACTAAGTGTCGTTCCCCCCCCCCCCACCCAAAAAAATCCGTCCCTTCCAGAGGTTGTAAGAACACTGTTGTGTGTAAATTTAACATACTGTAGTATGTTGTACCATTTTGCGCGGCACTCGTTATGCAGCAGTCAACAAGCCGGCACCGCACATGATAATAAACCTCTCCCCTCGCACCTGCTCATATTTATGTACATTCACATGAAAAGAGAGCATTAAACCAAAAGCCCGGGTGTGCCGGCCTATTGACACCTGCATCGCGTTGCGTGCACGCGAAAATCCGCAGCATCAACAAACACTGTGGTTATTAGGCAGGGGCTCAAAAAGATCCCAGAGTATGTAGTGGCCTCATTACTCGTACTAGACGGTGCTTGTCTTGAAGCCGACCAGCCCAATAAGCGGCCGCGGACCACCATCACGGCCAAGCAACTAGAAACCCTCAAGACCGCCTACAACAACAGCCCAAAGCCAGCCAGGCACATCAGGGAACAACTCAGCCAAGACACGGGCCTTGACATGAGGGTGGTGCAGGTCTGGTTTCAAAACAGGTCAGTTCTCACCATCATCAACATCACAATAATATTAATTAAGAGGAGGGGGGGGGGGGGNATCGCGGTGTGTACAACCAAACCTTTCTGAATTTCGGCTGAACATTTTGTGTGTGCCATGTTCCGGGTTTGGGTTCAGGAAACAACCGGTTTTCTCCCAGGGTATAGTACAGAAACCCTAAAAGTTCTTCTTCCTCTCTCTCTCTCTCTCTCTCCCCGTCTCCTCTCCCTTTCCCTCCCCCCAGACGACGACTCATCGATCTCTCTCTCTCTCTCTGCACATTTTGCCTGCATCCGCCCCTCTCCTGTTGCCATGGAAACCTCCAAAATCCTGCCTGCTGGTTCAGTTTTGCCAGGCTTCCTTTTTCGGTCCGGACTTGTCTTCTTGATACTTCCGTATATATACATCTGCCCGCATAACCCCTGGAGTTATACACGAAGAAGCAGGGGACTGGTCACAGGCCACATGTAACCTAACATAACATATAGCATACTAACCTAACCTAAGAAGCCTAATGACCATACACACTGTAGTCGAAATAACTGAATCTGAGAACTTGGTAAATCTTACATATAAAACGGAAAGTTTGTCGGTTTGTCCCATTTCCCTTCCCCTCTACCACCCTGATCTGTACCATGGCAACGGGTTACAGTAGCAAATGGTTACCATGGCAGTGAGGTTACCAGAGCAACGGGATTCTTCAATTCCCGTACGAATAACGGGTATCCTGATAGAAAATTAAGCAAATAAATTGTCGAAATAACTACAGTATAAAGCAACAAGTGACACTCAAATAAAACATCCTTTATTTATACTATATACACCTAAGGGTCAATGCCGACGCCTGTAGATAAAATTAGAAATATATAGTATATTTTTTAATGGTTCCACAGAGCGCTCTTTTTAATTCACAAATTTTCTCTCGCTCATTGTTCACAGGAGAGCGAAAGAAAAACGACTGAAAAAAGACGCTGGACGTACTCGCTGGGGGCAGTATTTTCGAAATATGAAAGGAGCTCATCGAGATAAGCACGAAAACGGCAAGGAGGAAAAGAGCGACACGGAGCCGCCATTTAATCCCGCACACAGTAAGTAGTATTAGATTTTATTTATGTATTGCCATCGTTATCTTTGCACTGTGCCTACCCTCCTTATACACACTACTGTACAACCTCTATATGACAGTATATTCAGCGAGGGAAAAAAAAACATCTCGCAGTGACTGCCGGAGAGCCGCAATCAATGAAAACGCAATAACTTTATTGCTTTGCAAAGCTAAAACAGAAGCCTTTCGCTGAATTTTCATAAATATTTAATGAAACCTGTCTGCCCCGCCGCATAAAAAATACACTGCATTATTCCATTCTTGTTATGTCAATGCCCCGCTTTCTTTACGCACCTACAGTACACACCTAGTCAAGTGCAGGTAGTGCCCGTTTAATTAAATTAATCTGTACTGTCAATTTTAATGTTCCATTATGATATAATAAGATTGGTCATGAAGTCCCATAACTATATGTCCCTCTTTATGAATATTATTATGCTCTAATAATTGAGACTAGACACAAAAGTGCAATTATTTTAATACTGTACAGAGCACGAATTAATCGCAAGATAATCTCTCGAGAGTGCAGTATACATACTGCGCAATGAGATCTATAATCGTCTGTTATAAAGCACTATTATTACACAACAGATTTTTACTCACCAAAAGATATTGGTGTGTAGAGGACACATTGTGAGCCTAATTACTTAACACCACATTTAATCATCGATACTATTATTCAGAAACAGCCTGAGCTTCCGCGTAATCAAACTTGCATTAGCCCTCCCCGCAGTGATTTACGACACCAGTGTTTCGCCGGACAGACCGATACGAGATCAATCAATCAATCAAGCTTCTCCCCCCTTTTCCCCCAATCCGAATCCGCCCCCCTTTGGCTACTGGTCGGTCCTCTCCAGCTGCGAGGTCAGAGATGAGCCATTTATATTCACGCCAGGTGCCAGGGCTTTTGGCTTAATATTCCATGCACCCCAGCGAGCAATTTTTCAGTGGAATCCTCCGATCATAAAGTAATGGCAAGGCAGGCAGGGACCTATCATAAGTCGCCGGCGTCATCCAGGTGTTCAAAAATCTCCCAGAGCTTTTTCTTTCTTTCCAGCAATGATTGTGGTTGAAACTTTTTGGCAGCTGGAAAAGTGCCTACCAAATCTTTTTAAGTACACCGTAATTCATGTACCGACTTGGTGACGGGTTGATCACAAAATACCAAGTACCACCTCTAACTCGGTACATGAATCAGTATATGCATCACAATGTAGCCTACAAAATATTTTTAAAACTTTTTAAGCTGAACATAATGCTTCAACCACAATCATTGCTTGAAATGTAGTGTAGGCACACAATATCATGCTAGCGTACAGTGATGATTAAACCATGCTTATCATTCACTTCCTGATCACACGAGTGACTCCCAGTACCACCTAGCTCAATTCATGCTAACTCAACTGTATGAAGCTTTAGTTTTGCTACAATGTAACCTATTGTTTTCTGCCTCTATCGTCCCCCCCCCCTCCCCCAGACATTTGGGGTGAATAAAAACCAGCCCCATGAAAAGCCCCCCTGGCTCCTGCTCTTCCATCACACCTGTNCCCTGTATGCCATCCCCCCCTCTCTCTAGATGCATCCATTTAGCGGCTTTCACGCATGTACTGTATATACATGTCCTATAGCAGGCCAGCTCACCCGCGGCCATCGCGCTAAAAGCCATTTCTACCTCCCCTCACCCTATACAACTCTCCACACCTCATTGTCCTGCTGGCAACACCAAACACACGTCTGACCGGACTTACAAGAAGAACCACCCCCATATTTTGTAAAATGTCACGTTTGAATTAACAAATTGTATATATCCTCTTTTTTCTATTCTCTTGACTTTGGCGGCGGGGGCTTTTTTGGCTCCTCGACCGTGAAATTATTGACCGCTTGCTGAATTTCACAGCAGATGGCCGCAGGGGCATTATTTATTCACATGTGAGAGGTGGGGAGAGAGAGAAAGGTGGAAAAAACTAGTGTGTATGGAAGGGCACAAGGGTATGTCAGCGCCTCGTGCCTTGATGTTTATCGTTGGTTGGGTGTCACACAATGTAACCCATGCAAGATGCACACCTGATGTCTTTTGTTGTTGCCAGTTATGTGAAAAGCACACTGATTTTAAAAAATGAAGGACACTAGAAAAAAACCCTCGCTTCGCTCCATTTTTCTATGCCTGCGGTTACAGAAATACTCGCTTCGCTCCCAGTTTTCTAGTGGGACATGCCCTTGTAATTACCTTCATGACCCCTGTTTAGTGTGACACATTCTGCACTTTTGGTATATACTGATGGCTCTCCCAGTAATTCCTAATTGACTCCCAGTGGTGCCAGGAAAGCAATAACATAAAACCCAATTGAATTAGCGAACAAATGGTTCTAAGCGTTCCCCTAGCCATCTGAGAGGATCCCTCTCTTTGTACCCTTCCCACCGAAGAAATATGATGGGGGACACAAGTCATCTGTCGCATTAGACCCAGGCATGAAAGGCATAGCTGGGATCCCACCAATACACAACATGGCGTGCTGCGGACAGAACCAAAGTGAGTCACGCATACAGCTTCGAGATATGATGAAGAAGAGACTCTCTCTCTCTCCCCCACACCCAATGGGGCTCATTTCTAGGCCCCAGAAAAGGTCTCGATGTAAATCGTCCGGGAAAATCCTTCTCCCCAAGCTCCCTCGATTGGCCTTCCCCAGTAAATTTATTCAATTAAGTCCTTCAGTGCTGTAGTGAGTTGAGGAGGGAGGGAGGGGGGAGAATCTAGGGATGGTTTGAGGGGGGGGGGGGGGGAGAAGGGAAACGGCTCCCACTCCCTCAACTAGGCCGCAGAGTCAATTTGTTGATGGCAAGATCGGTAGGATTGAATCCCCACCCTCTCTAACTCTCCCTCGACCAACCAAAATACCCCCGATCCAACCCTCTTTTCTCCCTCGGAAAAACTCGATAACCCTTCTTTGCTTTTCACATTGAAAAGTTAAAATATTCACTGCTGCTAGATTCCGAGTTAGTCGCATAGATGGCGCATACTCCCTCTGCACACTCCTGACACCCCCAAATCGTGCGAGAGATAGCGATACTATCTGGTCGGACAAACATCAGACGGAGAGAATAAGCATATTAGGAGAAAGATGGCCATGAGCACATTGCGACGAACTCAACTCCAAGTATATAGTCCAACACACGCAGGTACCTTCCGATTGATCCTTCGCATTGCGCAGGCAGACACGAGGAGCGGAAAAATGTTCCCAATTGGATCCACGTTACTTTTTTTTTCCTTTTTGGAGAGTGGGGCGGAGATGGCGGAGCCAGCAGAAAGAAATGGCACGGAAAATGCAGGAATCGTGTCGGCTGGAAAGGAGAGGATCCTTCATAACTCAGGAGGAGGAGGAAGAGGAGGCTGGGAGAGGGGAGAGCAAACAAACGAGCCGCAAACTATCGTCAGAGGAAAAGGGAACCCAGAGCAAATAAGAGGAAAGGATGTCCCCGCCGACTCAGGTTATGAAATGCCATTACCTCACGGACAAAAAAGCGGAAATATTTTCTACCTCTCTTGCTTCCCAACAATCGGCTGGGTTTCGAAAAAATAAAATAAAAAAAAGGAGTCAAAGTTTTCCACTTTGCGCATATGCGTCTGATGGTCGCACAAAAAAATAGCAGGGCCGGGTACACAAAAGCGAACGGGCCTATTTTAGCAAGGGGGTACACACTTAGGCTGATTACATCCCAATGGCGGCCGCTCTGTGTTGCTGCTCTCCACAAGTGCGGTGCAAATGCACACACGCCTCTGTACGTGTGTGTGACGGAAAAGAGCGTGCTGGGCACCCAGAGAATGGACTGTCATTACAATATATTTCATTATAGATTCGCTTAATATTAAACAATATGAGTAGGTCATTATCAAAACCAAGCTATCTCAAAAGTGTGGTAATTCCTGTGGTTACAGGCATCAACTCTAAGCTAAATTAAATTTTCCAATATATGGAATCCTAGCAGCGGATCCCGTTCTTCGCACAGCCTGTTTCCATGGTAAAGTAATACCGCGGACTGGAAAAATCCTAAATATTTTAGTCACTTAAACTTTAAAAAAAAAGAGTTCAGTATTCAGACTTGTCCCTCAATCAGCGGCACGTAAACCATCAATGTGACAAGTTTCAGCACTCTCAGTAGTCCGGAAGTGTGTTAGGTAGCCCGGACATACAGACAAACTTTCTGCTTTATTACCGTGTGTATGATGCATGATTTTCACCTCGGGTCCACCGCCCATTGGGAAAGATGGACCGTGAGAAGACTCGCGAAATCCAAAATTTATGTTTTCTGAAAGATTCGTACCTGGTTTTTGATAATGAGCGACTCAATTTTTCTGTCCCTTGGATTATGTTGGATCCGACAACATTGCATGGTTGCACAGTAGTACATCTCCACAATGTGATCGATGCGCGGTGTTCATCCTGCAGCGCTTTGTAATGGGAAATGTCGCTGCTAATTGCCGGGCACGATGACAAAACAACCTGTCAGGTGTCATTGTCAATCATGATGTATGAATTATACGGCCAGGAAAAGCGCGACGAGGTGAAGTGTCATTAACTGAAAAGCATGGTCCAATCCGGTCCCCCCGTTTAATTTTTGTTGTTGTTTAGAACTCGAATAACTTCATATTATATTTTGGTCTTTATTATTATTATTTTCCAGGCGAAATGGGAAGCAACGACGGCTACAGCACCCCAGTGAACCTGAGCATGGACCCGTCCGGGGAGCACCCTGGCCTCCCCCCTCACCCCCTGCAGGGCGCCACACACCCCTCCTCCTTCCTCCCCGCTGGGCCGGGGGGGACGCCTCCCTACCTCCCAGCCAGCCACTCGCCGGCGCCCGGGACGCCTCACCACCCGCCCTCGCTACCACCAGGATACCCCTACGCCGACGGAATCGCCATGTACACACCCATCGGTCAGTATAATTATGTGCACACGCCCACTGCCACAGTAGTACCATGCCCCTCACACAGATGACGTGTGGACAGACAGAGTCACAGACAGTCCTAAGCCTTAGTCTGGAATTTGGGGAATTTGTACACGAATAGCGCATCAGCCATACCTTTAAACAATCATTACACCACTTTCCAGCACCAAAATGTATTAATATGATATTACTAGATCGATCATGGCTCAAAAACTAATACGGTATTTCTTCAAGCGCTTCAAGTTAAACAACATTGGCAAATCACATGAACATGATTCGAGTAGACGTTTTCTCATTGGGCAGCGAGAAATGAGACTGACAACTTTGTTGAATACGACACATGACACGATGCGGTTCTAACTGGACAACAATGACAGAATGTTGTCAGCCTCATTTCTCATTGCCAAGCAACCCCAAAAAATTAATTTAGCCTATAATTGTAGACTTGACCCTGGCGGATAGAGTGAATCGGGAAACCGGAAGTGACCGGTCACAGGAAGTTGACCATGGAACATATTTAGGGTCCACTGAACCCGAATCCGAAAACCATTTGTCGATATCTCTTGCGGTTTTAGGCCATATGATACCTGTCCACAGACGGACGGACGGACCGACAGGGCCGTTCTATAATACTTTTTATGAGAAAAAGTCTAAAACACCATAATTCATTTAAAAATAAATACGATTTTTTACATGGTTTTGCAAAATGTAGGCTAGGACCCCTCATTCTACACATACTCGTAGTCTAGGACCCTTGTCAAAACACGAGTGTCCACGTACTCAAGTAGTATCCGCCTCTCATAGATGGCGCATTTGCTCTCTGAACACTCCTGCCACTCAGGGTATAGTGTGAGGGATAAAGGTACTACCCGTTCGGACAAACATCAGACGGAACGGATGAGTAATGAGATTTTTGTTTTTATTTCTGGGCAGGTCAAGGGCCACCTCCCCAGGGCCATTTGACGGCGCATGTGCTGAGCAGCGGCCCTGGGTCGGACCTGAGCAATGGGAGCAGCAACCAGGGTTACCCAGAGTTCCCTCCGAGTCCGGAGTCGTGGCTGAGCGACATGGACAGCTCCGCGCACGGACAGCAGTACTGACACAAGCCTCGTCCTCCCGCCACCATGAGGGCCTGAGGACTCTGTACCATTTTTAAAAATTAATCATATAGGACCAACCCATAACCCCAACCCCACACAGCGACAATGGAAACGAAACAAAAAAAAATTATAGAGAGAACGTGTGAAAGAGAGAGAAGGAAAAAAATAATGTAATGTTGTGTACCCGTGATACTCCCTCCAGGCCGAAGAGCATTCACATACAGATCATGTGACACCAAAAGCGAGCGATTATTTGCGTAATTTGCAAAATTTAGCTACATATAAAGCGCTTCATCGTGGTTCCATGTAGCCGTACATGTAACCGTGCTGAAGCGTATCAGGATAAAGCGTGAATGGATAAATGATAAAGCGCTTCATCTTGGTTACATGCCAGGATACATGGAACCAAGATGAAGTGCTTTATCCATTCACGTCGCTCTGCGTTGAAGAAATGTTAAAATGTGGCGAAAATCGCTCGCTTATGGTGCCCAAATCGCCGATATGTGAATGCGACCACTTTTATGTTAAAATCACGCCTCGTTGTTTAGCCGGGCAGGTGACAACAGTTTTTTTTCCCCCCTACACACTATTTTTTTAAAGTGCTTAAATGTCATCAAGGTTGCTTTTTTTTGAAAATTAAATCCATAAATTTACATAATTGAAAACGAGAGAGATAAATCAGCTTTGGTTTTCGAGCCTTGGGAGCCTGCGATTTTCGAAGCGGGTTTTGTGGAGGGATAAAAAAAAATTGATTAACACAAAAATTCCCGTTTGCATCAAAAGGATTGAATTATTCGTTTGTGGTCGCAGACGCCTTTGTAATCATAATGAATGTTGCGTAATCCGGATTTGCGCGGTCATATTGGCCACAAAACGGAAGTGGATATACCAAATTGATTACATCCCCCCCCCCCCCAACCCTCCCAACAAGGGAAAATACCACAAGACGAAAGTGTCCCAAATTTTAATTAATTTGGGGGAAAATCAAAACAACATGTTTTTTTTACACGATTTTTTTAAATCCATAACTGTCTGTTGCAGAAACAACGAGGCTGATACCACACAATCCGGCCCTTTCCTGTCCAAAAATAATAATAATTGTGCTACAAAATCCTCTCCAAAAAAAGTGCGACATTATTTTGATCGTTCGGAAGTGCAACACACCGCATAATTGTTACCGGTAACAATGAGAGTAATAGCTGTTTTGTCAAGAGAATAATTCAGGGTCCCAAAAATATTCCTTCCCTCATCCCCCCTCAAAAAATGCATCAGGACCGTCGTTTCGTGGAAAAAACAATGCATTTCCTCCCCTCCTAATTACGGTATAATTATCTGTGTTGTCGTGATCTAGTCACTTTGTGAGTTGCTCGTTTTCGAAACCTTTCAAAAAAAATCATATAAACAATATGTGACGTCTTATCACCCTGCAGGATGATGCACTGTGTCGCAAGACAGTTTCTTTTGCTGCTTCAACACACGAATCACTGGCCAACGTGAAAAAAGTGCACCAGAAAAAGAATCGATATGTAAAAATAAAACATAATTATTACACATACATCACAAACACACTTCGACGGCAGCGTAGTTGTTCAAACATTCTCCACAAGTCCCTTCGAAACAACAAAAAAAAGTATGAACTTTATGCTTCACACTGTACATTTCATTTAACGAGACCGAAAAAAGCAACCTCCTGAAAATATATTAACTGACAAATGTATAAAATTGCAACTCACAAATTACTCAAAAAGGTTGCATAATTGTATCAAAAGGAGGTCAGGATTTTTACTGCAACGCTTTAAAACAAAAAAGCTTGTGTATAAAGAATTAAATATGATTAAGTCGTGATGGAAAATATTGTAACTTGTAATGGTGGAAAAGATAGCTGGGAAAGTAATGTAATTTATTTTGTCACACTCTGCGAGTTCAAGTTTCGCTCTATAATAGAGAAAAAAAAAGATGGAAAAGAAGATTTAAAAAATGGCGTGATCGTATAAAAGGTGTTGATGGAAAAGATGCATTTAAATTTCCGTGGAAAAAATAGATAAATAAAAAAAGACAAAAATCACAAGTGCCAGTAATGTCCGATTGAAGCTTCAATTTGCATTCAAAAAATTTTATTCGCAACAAAAAAGGCGTTTTTTTGAAAGCTCGTATTAAATAGCTATATAGATTACTGGCTGATTCCGAATTATTTCAGCTATGTAGCCTAGCATTGTTTTTGGCTCTTGTTTCTAATCACGTTTTTAATTATGGTACAAAGACTGTCCAATAAGTCATATCTGATTATCGCCATCAGACAAAAAAAAGCACTGCCCAAACTTTATATCCTAATATTTCCAAAACCGACATTTATGAACAAATTAGTGCTTGAAAATGGAGGCTATGTACTGAGGAAAATTATTCCCAATTAATTAATTGCTGATCTGCTTTAGTTGCAATCATCTTTTGCCTGTACAACTCATTTGATTCAATCACACGGTCATGCATTGAACAAGAGAAGTAATTACACAAGCAATGGATAAGTGAAGATGAGCACTGCAATGATAAAACAGTAGTGACCAAAATAAATGTTAGGGATCAGCCAGATCTCTCCAAAAAATATATATATAAAAAAATCGTTACCTTGTTAATTAGCTCTTTTCACATTGAATAGTAGTGCAATTTTTTTCCCCCCAAACCCAATCACGTGTAATTACAAACCGTTGATATTTTCTTGCTTATTTCCAATCATAGCAGATGTCTGATTCCTAACGTTTTTCTTTTCCTCCCCACAATATCTCTTAAAAACATTCGAAGGCAGCGTGGGTGAGATTTATTTGAAATCTCACAAACGTGTGTATCTCATGCCAAAGATGGTGATTGCGTCTAGTCAAAAAAAAACCCCAAAAAATAACAAAATAACAAACGAAGTGTGACGGGAATAATTATTTATTTACAAGGGCATTTTTCCAGTCAGCTTTCCGTCTGAAATATTTTCCTGGATGTATTTATTGATTTTACGGTGTTCGTTGAAGTGTTCTGAATAAACTATGACACAGGAGAGCATTATTAGTTGTATTTTATAACACTACAAAAATGTCCCACTAACGACTCGTTAAATATTGCAACAAACCTGAAGATCTGAAAAAATGTAGCCAACAATTATTAGGCCTCGCTAATTATGCCGATGAGCTGACCAAGAAGTGAGCAAAAAGTGGCCTGAACTGACCTGGAACTTGACCTGACCTCAGGGCAGACGGTGGGCAACATCTGGAGGTCACCTGGAAGGCTGGATGAGGTCAGATGTGACCGGAAAGGTCAGCAGAGCCGGCGACTCGCAGGTGGAAATGATCTGGCAAGTTCTGGCGCTAAAATCCCGATTGCGCAATCTGTACCTACTGAATTAAATTTATTTACAATAAAACGCAATTATTTGACTTAATCTGTTAGTTACTTTTGCTGTGCATAACATGTTGCTAATTGTAAAAGTGGATGACACATTTTCATAAATGTGACCCAAACCATGATGAAAAGGCTTTTACGCATCTCCAACTTTCAAAAACATGACCTAATAATCAAGAGTGATCACCAGTACTACGTACACTGTGTTTTTGGCATTGCATTGGTAGAAGAATTTACCTCCCATACTGGGCCACCCCCGATCTGTTCACCTGGCCTGAGGTTATTTTTTTTTGTAACAATGATTAATAACCGCGCTTTGGGAGTCGCCTCCAAGTCAAGCCAAGAGCCATTAGTCATGATTAGGGAAATTACGGGACCCAAATTGAATTCTATGCCAGCAGGGAAAGGGGGGGGAGGCCCACCCTCCTCTCACCCCCTCCTGTGGTTATCAGCCACGCAACGCCCACAGGCAGAAAATTGCAACAAGATAGAACGGCATTTGGATTTTCCGGCTCAAGGACTATTCGTTCACACCTTCTACATCACTATTTGACTCGCCCATTCCTTGCAAATGAAATGACAACATTGCAATTGTAATTATTTATTGCTCCATGGTATCCATATCTTCATCTTCCAAGTCACTCGATTCGATGCCAGATGATGAGGACAATATGTCGAAGTCATCACCAAGTCCGCTGCCTTCTTCCCCAGCTTTTGATGTTGATGGCTCAGCATCATTTGGTTCTGCTGATGGAGCTGAACACATGTTGAATTAGCAAACAGTCTGAATAATAACGTCTAAACTCGAAACAAATGCAGGGACCCCAAGAATGACATGTACGAATCCATTCGTCAAACACGTTACTATTGCGCAGCATCTGCGGTAATTTAATCTGACCACGCCAGCAATTAAAACACGTACTTTCCACAGTGACAGCCTCGTTGACCACCCTGGTAATAATCTCCCGGCACTGCTCATCCAGCGATGCAGGCATCCAGCCATTTTTTTCCTGGCACTTGGTGCCTGGAGGAATGTCTGGAAGCTTCTGAATAATGGCCTCTATCTCTGGGATGTGAAGGTCGCAATACTGTAACAAACATGTTGTAAATGTGTGGTAGCAAAAATTTTTAAGTACCAGTACCTGGTAAAACATCTGCCTGGATGGCGGGACAAAGTTAGGCTTGAGCATGTAGTACTCCTCCCCCACCTGCTCCCTCTCTCCGCTGGCTCCAGCATCGTCCACGTCTTGAGACGAAGCCAGAAGCTCTTTTGAGATCACGGACGTCTTGGGCTTCCAAGCGGATGTGGACTTGTACGGCAGGAGGTACTTGGAGTAGCTTCTCTTCGCCTGAACCCTAGTCCTCAGCACACCCTGTACACGCAGCCTGTAGTCCAACGTTTGCAACTCCCGTGAAGATGTCTCCAGTCGGGGGTCGTAACCAAACCTACAGCAACAGATGCAAGTAACTGTATTCAGTGCACTTCAGACAACAGTGGCTAACCTCTTGATTTCTCCTTAGTAACCCTTTGATACCGAAGTTTTTGGCAGGTATTTGGGCCGGTTCTTTCTTTTTTTGTCCAAAATTCGATGTAGAAGTGAAATTAATGAATAACAACTACTGTGTGCCAAAATTAATCATTTTAATTCATGATGGTCGTTTTGAATGTAAAATGCCGGGAAAAAATTCCTCTACAGGGTTTCAGAAAAATATTTTTTTTAGAATCGTCTGGCTCAGGTCTGGCTCTCAGAAAGTCGATAGGCTAACAAGTTTACTCAGTCATTATTACATTGTTATCATGGGTACATAATATTACCACAACATTGTACTATGAGAAACTCCCAAGGGGCCAAACTTGACTGGGCATGCTGTACTAAGGGCGTATATGTTTGCATAAATTATCGCACGTGAGCAACATGACCTTGGCATATAGTGTACAACTCAACTTGGCAGGAACAGGGGGGATTCTGGGGATGCCATGGTAGGTGACTCACCATCAAAGAGATGGCAGGAGCATATTGAACCGCATTTGGAACTGCAAAGTTCGAATTCTCTATTCACATCCTAGCACTTCAAATTCAAAAAAGCGGCGTCAAATGGTTAACAAACTCATAAGACTGGTCAACATAGCCTGAATCTAGAAGGGGATTAAAAACTAAATAACAAAATTTTCTCTGACCTTGACCACAAGTTCCTCCAAGGCCCCGTCACAAAGTAGTAGGCCACTGTAGGCAGCAAGTACTTGAGCTGATCTGACGTTAATCCTAGTGTGACCCTCAGAGCATTCTTGGACCAAATGGGCCTCTTCTCAAACGAAGCCTTGATATCCTCATAGGGTTTCCCTGCCAAAAACTTGAGCTCCAGGAACCGCATGGCAATGGCATGAGGTTGCTCCGGTGCTTTTGTGATGTCAAAGGTCACAAACTGTGCGTGCCCTATCCGCCTCTGCCTGGTGCGGCCTATGATGTGGTGTGGGGTGGAAGGTTCCGCCTTTCGAGCAGGCTCCTTCCTGTACATGTAAGGCTGTGGGGTGTCCATACGTGAGAAGGCAGCAGGTGGGAGGAAGAGAGGAGCATCGCCTGCTAGCCAAGCGTAGGAGGGAAAGCCTTGAGGCACTATCTGGTCATATATGGATTCCTTAGCACCAGTGGGAGTGCCCTGCATTGGGAGGTACTGGTACTCGCACAGATCTGGAAAATAATTTCAAATAAGAGGCTGGATTTCTCAACAAGCGGCATGCATCAAACGAACTGGTAAATCTGTAGACAGTGTTGACATGTCCGACCACATGGCACTCAATCCTGGTGGGCTTCGACTCAACCGCTTGACCAGTCTCCAGCCCATCCGGCCTCCTCTTCTTTCTCCTCACGACTACCCTCAGCAGCAGAGCAGTCGCGTTGTGCCTCTCACCACAGGCTGGCTGGCAGAAGACATCATCAGGACGGAAACGAAGCTCCAGTCGACGGGACGATTCAGAGTAAACCTGGACAAGCATTTCTGTTAAGCTAAGCACATGGAACTAGTTTGTACAGAGTTTCTACGGGTAATTTTTTTCTCTCTATGATATATTATTGTTTTTTAGATGTGGTATTATTATTATTATTATTATTATTATTATTATTATTATTATTATTATTATTATTATTATTGTTGTTGTTGTTGTTATGATTATTATTAGGATTATTATGATTATGATTATGATGATGATGATGATTATTATTATTATTATTATTATTATTATTATTATTATTATTATTATTATTATTATTATTATTACAAGATGGCATGGCAAGTGCCAATCACTGCAATAATATTGGCGTATAACATGTATGATTATTATATTGGAGTAAAACCCCCACAGTGGAGATGCTTTCTCTCCCTCCGAGGGTCTGCAGCATCCTGGCCTCGTCCCGGACCACGCCTGGGTACTCCACGCAAACCAGCTTCTTCTCCAGAGACATGGCCACGGGAGACAGGACTTCACACCGGTCAGGAAAATGCCGTTTTGGATGAAGAAAATTGAGGAAAATCAAAAGACGCAATCAGTCGGCGGCCATCTTTGACTGCATCCGAAATCACAGAGAGCTGAGCCTTTTTTTAAACAAAATAATGCTGTTATTTAGTTAGACACAAACGGCAAAAAAAACCAGTTTCGAGATAATTCAAGTGAAATATTATTTTACCCGACGTTACTTGGACGTTACCTTGGCGCCTTGGCGGCACGTGACTGGCAAGATGGCGGATTCCAACGGGTGAAAGGCGCGTTGAAAAGTGTCACTACAAAGGACATGGCACAATAAGCGTCGAGCCTTCAACACTTCCCCTTTGCCCTTCCATCCAGCTGCGAGCCACCGATGGACCACCGCCAGGCCCTGTGACCAGCAGCAACTACTTTTGGAGGTGGCTTGGTGGACAGCTGCAGGGCATCTCCAAGTCTCAGGCAAAGGAAAAGTCAGGGTCTCACTCATCCAAACTTTGAAACAATTCCGAGTAGTGAGATGGGTAATGGCAGGGTAGTATTGTTATCCTCCTCCTCTTGTTGTTTGCAGGCGGATCAGCTGTAGTGGGTTGGAGAAAAGGAGGACAAAGACCCAGCGACACACGACCTGTTGGCTGGTGCGGTGGACTGGGAACAAGATACGTGACTGGTGAGTGTGCAGAACAGTTGGCCCATGGAATACAAAGAATCTGTGTTTTGGCAGGACCTAGTGCTTACTTTGACACTTCACCCTGTTACTAGGAGTAAAATCACTGTACTCCCGATTTTCCGGATGCAGATTATCCATGCATCACCAAAAAATGTAATGGTGAGGGTGCGCTTCAGCCCCACCAATATATTCCAAGTGTCTATCTTCTTCTATAATATTAAAAGTAATATTAAAGTAAGTCTGGTGTCCCTGGGTGGCATTTGATCCCAGGACCTTAACATCTGTGGGCGCTTATGTTACCGCAGCACCACTTCGTCTCCCCTCACTTTTACCACTACTTCTGAGAACAACTACTCAGCCACAACTGAACAAGGTTCCATTTAAGGTGCACTGAGGTCATTACACTGCCGAGAATAAGTGTGCAGATGTTATGCACCTTGGATACCTGCCTTCTGTGAAAATTCCAAGGTCTTGCAAATTGACCCCACATGGAAGTAATCTACTCATTTCCATTTGGATTTCCAGGATACTTGCACTTGTGTTCCATTTATCCTTGGCTCTCTGGTCCAAGCTTTCTATTATGGATCAGAAGATTGTGGTTCCCACTAGTGTAATGGCCTGACGCATTTGCATGATATCTTTTATGTCCCCCCAAAATTGTGTTTTCTTACCACCAGGGGTACGCGTACCCCTGTTTGAAAGCCACTGGTGTAGCAGAATGGTAATACATAGTGGAAAGATAAGCTGATTGGTGTCTGACATATATAATTATTATAATGTGTGTGTACTGAAACATTTCATGTATCTTGCAGATCATGCCAAGGAGAAGGCAGCCTCTAAGTCTCCGGTCCTCAAGCTTGCGTGTTTTGGCCAAGTTAGCAGTTGATTCATGCAAAAAGAGTGATGGGAACCAAGAAGAAGAGATTCGGCAGTATGTTCAGGACATCCCGAATACATTTGCAAATGAATACGTCCATGAGGTTCTTCAGTTGCATTCGAGAAGAATCAGTGATTGTGACATTACTAGTGCTTTTCATCCCAAGTGCACAGAGATTAGCAGAAAGGGTGCAGATAAATTTTTCACTAATCCTGAGCAGTTCTTATGCAGTCTTCATGTCATGAGTGGTCTCATCCATATTGAACCTGTACTTGATTTTGAGCACTTCTGTATAGGTCAGTGGCTAGATTTTCCATTCCCTAAAATGGCTAACCTGCAATCAATTAACATTTGCTCAGGTATCAACCCATCAAATTTGTCAAACGTTATTGAAAACTGTCCACAGTTGGAGGGGATTGAGATATATTTTTACTCGTGTGATGATGCAATGCCTCTCTCAAAGTGCAAGCACCTGAAGAGAATTACTGTTGGTTCCATGACCCCTGAGGTAGCCGTCCACCTGCTTGACCATCTTCCCAATCTGGAGGTATTGCTGATAGGGAGTGACTGTATCCTGGAAGTTCTGCCACTGTGCACACGTGCTTATAAGTTGAAGGACTTTGTAGCAGACCTGGATGCAAATGATGCTGCTTCTGTGCAAAATCTTGTAGCTCATTTTCCACATCTTGAGAATCTGACCATGGATGGGGTTGACAATGAACATGTAAATTTGATTAGTGAACTGGACCACCTGAAGAGCTTGACATTAATTAGCGGGACATCTTCAAACCTTCTCTTCCTGATGGACAAGTGCATGTTTGGTCTCCACAAATTAGTCTTGCAAAACATTACTGGCCTTGATTCCCTCTTCAAACAAAACGTGAATGTGTCATACCCAAATCTCGAGTCTCTGTCCATATCGGAGTGCACTGGTATAAATTTGGCAGGAATCGGGGAGATTTTTCCCAATCTAAAGTCCCTTGAGCTATGGCATGGGGAATACATGGCACATTCTCTTCCATTTAAAATGCCACATGCTGGATTTCAAGCACTGGAAGAGTTGGTAATTTTCGAAGTTCCAGTGCCACAAGTGAGGTATCTCATTCCCTTCTGTAGCAGATTGAAGAGTCTTCTGGTCCATAATAATTCTGTCAAATCCTGTCTTTACGAATTTCTTTGTAATGCAAATATGAAAGAGTTGCGTATTCTCCGTGTATGGGACAACGACATGAAAATGAACGTGATTCCAATCATTTTGGATTTATGTGGAGAGTATTTGGAAAGTGTTGAATTGAACTGTAGTGAGCCTATCCTTTCACCCAATTATTGCCATGAATTGTCCAGCCAGATTCAGCAATATGATATGCATTTCTGTATCAGCGGTGAATTTAGATATGAACCAGATAATACTGATTTAAATGATGACTAGTAACCTGAGAAAAAAGCAAGTGCATTAGAATGAGAGTTACTGCCGCAATGCACTGATTTTCGGTGATCGTATGCAAGATTGATTTAAATGAGGGGGTTGCTGTTGCTCTTGGGAAATACTCAAAATCCTTTAAAACTAGTTCGTCCCTGTCAGTGCAGGGCAAGAAAGAGTATTTCAATGAGTTTTCCTGGAGGGAAGTGACCATGTGATATTCAAAGGTATTCTATGTAACCATACCTGCCTGATGTAGCAAATGTCTGAAAAATGAGTAGCTTCAATATTATTGATTTGTAATAGACTCATATCCTACTTTGTGTGAGTTTTGAAAGAATGATATTGTTGAACTGTTCCATTTTGTACATTATCTACTCTGGGAATATTAAAGTGAACTATTTGGACTAAAATATGTTGAATAACAGTTCTGCATTGTTGTCTGCAAAACTATTCTGTATAGTGGCACTTCCCGGTGTTGCACCTTTAGTACAGTAAAATTTGCTCTAAAATAGCCCCAACATTGAAAAAATTGGTACCGCCATGAACCTTAGGTTATTACTCCCACTGCCAATGCAGTGCCAAAGTATAAGTGTGCGATGGCCATTCGCATGTTTTTTGGCATGCACAAGCGAATGAAACTATAATCAAGGCGATAAAACCAACCGTTGACGATCGATAAAACAAGCAATAAATTTCGGGACACTAACATTGAGGTTAGACTGTCATCTGGGGATGCTGACCTGATTGTACAGAGAGCCAGTCAGAGACACAGCTGTGCCATTATGAGTCAAGATACAGACATTCTAGTATAACTGATTGCTTTGGCTCCCTTCGATCAGGAAATATTCTTGCTTAAACCAATGACCGGTCGTACTAAGCAGAAAGTGTTTTCCTCTACAAGCCTCCAGTGCTCCAGAAACAACATGTGAACATCATCAAGCACATCCTCCTGGCCCACTCTTTTAGTGGTTGTGACACAACGGGTGCCATTTATGGAAAGGGAAGAACAACATGACGCTGCTTGAAACGGAACCTGGATTGGGTCACACTTTGATGTTTTTCGGGAAAGTACAGCCACCCACAGTGAAGTTAGAAACTATATTTTTCTCCACCTCTATGGTTCCAAAGATGGGAAACACAAAACGCTTGATGAACTGCGCTACTTCATGTTTCCAGAGGTCAGTAACCAAAAATATTGCCAATTTTGAAACACTTCCTCCGACATCAGCCAGTGCCGCCCAACATTAATATGGTGCATTCTACCAAGTGCAACTTTGGCAAGGAAATATACACTGGATCCACAACAGTGGGGTTGGCTTTGTCAAGACAATTATCTGCACCCAATCAGAACAACTCTTGACCCTGCCCCTAGATGAGGCCATCCTGAGGTTGATAATTATCTTGTTCCTGCAAAGGAAACTGCTTTAGTTCTCAATGATCCTGTGTGTAAACCGGTGTGAAGTGTTCTGCAGATTTTGTGAAGGAGGGGCCTGCTCGAACAGCTGTTCAGAACTCTTCTGTATCATCTCGCGTACCTCTGGATGCCTGGAATTGGCCTGCCACATACCATGATTGTGACCAACAGACGGAGCAATGCGTTAATAAAATATATTATGACAATGGCATGGTGGCTCATGGCAAGTGACCTCCAGCTTTATACATAAAAAAAAATTTCATCTGTATTTAACAGTGGGCGAATTCTCCATCGCAGCGAAGGGTTCATAAAATAATATTGTCCTATTATTCCTTCTGGTTCACACTTGATGACTCGCTCCCAGCAACATTGCTCTTCCACATGCCCCCATTGTAAGTTGTGTGATTAAAACATGGCATGGTATTTGTAACCTGCAGGTGATATTCGTGGTGGGGAAACTTTTCACAGGGCTAAAGGGCCGTTTACACTAGGAAACTTGTCAAATAACTAGTTGCGCAACTGGTTTTGTCCAACCTGAAAATACATGGGACAGATAGGAAGTTGCACCCTGACCTGAAAAAGCTCCAACTTGTCATCCAACCAACTTTTTGGTTGTGGGTGGAGCCATAAGTTGTGGGTGGAGCCATAAAGTTTAGCTCTAGGGAGCATACTAGAAAAAAAATATAGTTGTTCAACCTGGGAGGGGGAAGCATAATTTCATTATCCACATAGGCTGGCGAGCCGATGCCGAATCCAAGAGCTTCGGCAAAATGCCGCCAGGTGGCTGCAAATAAAAAAGGACAAAA
>JYFJ02002245.1:0-60269 GCA_000934665.2 Catajapyx aquilonaris
CTACATTCTACATTTACTGCACAACCTTCAATTTTTCATTACATACTTTTGCTGGATTTTGGAGGTGCATTGTGTACTCTCTTACAATATGACATCCTTAGTGTGTTGCTTGGACTTCATGTATACATGCAATGCTCCATGTTACAGGTATGCCGACATTGTATAGCCATAATTATTGCAAAGATTACTACCAAATCAATGGGTCACTCCTATGGAAAAGTATTTCATAACCCGAGCAACGCCGGGTATCCTGCTAGTATACTAAATACTAAACGTAATATATGCAATTCTGTACAAGGAAAAGTTCGTCATGCCAATTTCATGTGCCAAATTTATACCCATTTCCTACCTAGTTCGTACCCATTTCGTAACCATTTTGTACCCATTTTATGGCAGTTCTGTTCTAATTTCGTACATGTTTTACACCAATTCTGTACCCATTTCGTACCTATACCAATTGTGTACTAATTTCGTACATATGTTACACCCTTTTCGTACCTAGTTCATACCCATTTCGTACCCACGATGCACTGTCACATATTTTTATCGTTTCTGCTTACCTTTTCCTTGCAATGAAATGGGAGTTATTTGATTAAATATTGTGCACACATTAGGCGTGTATGTTTCTGACATTATTAATTGACTTCATTGCATTGTTACAAGGGTTCGTGGTAGTGATGCTAAAACGTGCTCTGTGGTTTTCAGTCCAGGAGGTTCAACAGGAAGGGAAGAAGGCGATTGATTCACCTGGAGGTCCGCTGGCCCCCGACTTGCCCCCGGAGGAGTATGAGCTCGGTGAGAGGGAATTAATCCGTGTGTTTACATGCGAGCGATTTGATCAGGGATGTGCAGCGATGTCGAGTGATGAGACCAATTGTTTGGGGGCATATTGGTTACCGAGGTTGTTACTTTCACTCAGCGATGCCATTGCTGATCGAATCGCAGCTTTATGCAGCTTGTAGGGTCGTATTTAATGGTTATTATTTTTTAGAGGAGAATGAGGAGAGGTCTATGATTGAGCCGAGGTCATTCGAGCACCCGAGGTTGAAGGAGCTGATCGACGTGCTGATCGAGTGGATCAACGATGAGCTGGCCAGCCAACGGATCATTGTTAAGGACATTGACGAGGACTTGTACGACGGGCAGGTGCTGCAGAAGCTACTCGGTTTGTTGCGTCAGTGCGGCTTGATTATTACTCTGCGCTAACACCTGTCGCTTGCAGAAAAGCTGACGGAGAGCAAGATTGACGTGCCGGAAGTGACCCAGTCGGAGGAAGGGCAGCTGCAGAAGCTGGAGGTTGTTTTGGGGGTGGCCAACCAGATCCTGGGGCTCCCGCCGCAGTGGGCCACACTGTCACGCCGCAGCGGACGGACGGGGACCCCGACCCACCCGCCCACCCGCTACCACGCTGCGGGGCCTGCTGGGGCCCAGGGCCCCAAGTGGTCGGTGGAGAGCATCCACTCGAAGAGCGTGGTGGCCATCCTACACCTGCTGGTGGCGCTGGCCAGGCACTTCAGGGCCCCCGTGCGCCTCCCCGAGAACGTGAGCGTGCGGGTGGTCATCGTGCGGAAGAAGGACGGCGTCCTGTCCCACCACACCATCACCGAGGAGATCACCTCCATGTACGACGACTTGGGAATGAGGTGCGAACGGGACGCTTTCGACACCCTCTTCGATCATGCTCCGGACAAGCTGCAGGTCGTCAAGAAGGTAGGCGCAATTTCTTTGTAACCTGTTGCCATGGACATACGGTTGCCATGTTCAGACACACTTGCCATGGACATACAACTACTATTGTCAGATGTAGACAACTGTTGCCATGTTCAGACACTGTCATATGTACAGACAGCTGTTGCCATGGACAAAACTGTTGCCATGTTCAGACACTGTCGTCATATGTACAGACAGCTGTTGCCATGGACAAAACTGTTGCCATGGACAGTGTTGCCATGCACAGACAAACCACTGTTGCCATGCGCAGGCAGACTAGTGTTGCTATGGACCAAAAACAACTTGTCATAGGACAGACAACAGTTGTCATGTACAAACCGTTGCCATGGTCAGACAGACTTTTGTAATGGACAGACTAGTGTTGCCATGGACCGAAAAAAACAGCTGTTGCCATGCACAAACAACTTGTCATGCACAAACCATTGCCATGCACAGAAACAGTTGTTTGTGCATAGCAACAGTTGTCTCTGTTGCCATGGAACGAACATTGCCATGCACAAACAACAATTATTGCCGACTGTTGCCATGGACAAACAAACAACTATTTCTGTGGACACACGACTGTTGCCATGCGGACTAGTGTTGACATGCACAGACAAACCACTGTTGCCATGATAAGGCAAACGGTTGCCATGCACAGACTAGTGTTGCCATGGACCAAAAACAACTTGTCATGGACACAAAATAACTGTTGCTATGCACAAACCATTGCCATGGACAGACATGCTAGTGTTGCCATGCACAGGCCGGGTAGTGTTGCCATGCACAGGCCGGGTAGTGTTGCCATGCACAGACAAAACTGTCGCCACGGACAGACAGCAGTGTTGCTATGGTCAGGCTAACAACTTTCCATGCACAGACAAACCGCTGTTGCAGTGATATGAAAACAGTTGCCATGCACAAACAAACAGCTGTTGACATGTCACAGACCCATTGCCATGGACAGACAAACTTTGCCTTTTATATATTATACTTGTATAAATTGATTTCCAAGTGTGTCTAACTAACCCCGTCTTTTTTTTTCCCCTTCCGCGTCAGTCCCTGGTGACCTTCGTGAACAAGCACCTGAACAAGGTCAACCTGGAGGTCACTGACCTGGACTCCCAGTTCAGCGACGGGCTGTACCTGGTCCTCCTGATGGGCCTTCTGGAGGGCTACTTCGTCCCGCTGTACGACTTCCACCTCACCCCGAAGGACTTCGAGAGCAAGGTCCACAACGTCCAGTTCTCATTCGAGCTCATGCAGGACGCGGGGCTCGCCAGGCCAAAGGCCAGGCCCGAAGGTCAGCTTACATCCCCCTCTCTACGTACCTATCGCTTTGTGGCAAGTCAACACTAATTGAAAGCGTGTCCTTGCAGATATCGTCAACACTGATCTGAAGTCAACCCTGCGTGTCCTGTACAACTTGTTCACCAAGTACAAGAACATCAGCTAAATGTTTACCTCCCCAACTATCTGTTAATTATCTAATGTACATTTCGCGCTACTTTAACAATACTGCAACCGGCGTTCCGACGTCATAACATTAACGAGCAATTGACGGATATTTAACTGCCAACATTTTAATAGTATAGCGGCTGCTAATATATTTTTTAAGTGTGACACTAATTGTCGCGAACGTGCCTTGCCAGTTCATAAATTGTCTATGTACATGAAAATAAATTGTTCATTACAAAGTGTAGCGTGTCATTTTTTTTCCGGGCCGAACTTGAATTTGCTTAGTAATTCCGCGTCGGTTTCAATTGTTATCGTGTTTCATAACTTGCAATTTAGTTATAATTCTGGCGCCAATCGAATGTAAATCCGATGCCTGTCACTTCGGGTGTGTTCATGCCGACGACTTTATTCGGAGTTTGGCTTATGAAAAATGGGCAGGGCCGGAAATCAAAATACGTGGCACATGTGTTACAATATAGAGGTTTAATTATCCGTTTCAACAGTACATAAACTTTTCCCTTTATTTCGGAGCAGGCGGTTGAACCGCTCCAAACCCTGTTACGGTTATGCAATCTTACAACAATTAAGACGAGTACGGTCCGAAGTGTACGAACATGATTACACGAGACAAGGCGGATGAATTTTTCCGCCACAATGTCCATCGATACGGAATGACGTTCAACGACAATACGGACAGTTCCAGTAATTCCAGTGGACCTGACGTGACTTGTTCTCATTACCAGCTGCAGACCATTACGTCCAGGTGTGGCATCATGCGGCGTATGCGCTTCACTTTAATTTGCTGGCATCCGACCAGCTTGAGCCACTGCAGATTCTTGCAGTTTGAAGCCATGTTCAGCAGGCCGCGTGTCGTTACCTTCGAAGTGTGAGTGCAGCCGAAGTAACGCAGCTCTGGGCAGCTTGACTCGATGGCGGTGAGGCAGGTGTCGTCCAGATTCGTGCACCAGCACAGCTCCAGCTTCTCCAGTCGGCCCACCGTCTGCTTCATGGACAGGAATGTATGGAAATCTTCGAGTGCGAGTTGATCCAGCGCACCGACTGACAGTGATTGGAGGTTCCGCTGGGTGCTGATGACTTCCAGGAACATCATCGGAGGAAGGCTGGTCTTAATCTGAAATTCCAGGTCGTTCAGATTGGGGCATTGCAGAAGGAGAGGGAACGCAGCGGGCGTGTAGAACTCGGAGATGCTCAGCTTCTGCAGATGTGGTCCGCAGTTGTTGACGACGACCGTCACGTCCTGATCCAGCTGCGCCATTGACAGGGACAGCGTGACGTGGCTGATCATCGGCCATTTCCGCTTCAACTTTGGGTCGACTTGCAATCCGCAATTGAAGATCACCTTCAAGTCGATAATCTCCAGCGACTTGCAGCGTCGAAACGCATCCAACGGGTGCTTCACCGGCTTAGGCGGAAGAAACACATACTCCATACCCAGCATCTTCAGACTCTTGCATCTGTAACAAGTACTTGTTCGCTCACCGTTTTACACCCCGAGAAATTATGTACCTTCGAGCGACATGCTCCAGCGTTGCGTTTGATGTAATAGCAACTTTTTTCATTAGCAGCACCTGCAGACTGGGTCGATGCGACGCGAGCTCCAGAAGTTCGTCCACGTGCTTCCAGTACTTTAGCCGTACTTTCCGCAGCTGCGTCATGCCGTGGAGCAAATGGATCGCCTTTGCCGGCAGCATGCAGCGGCCGTTCAGCTCAACGGAGCGCCACAGACGGGGATCCTCGGACAGCCGTTTCCATCTGGCGCAAACCGGAGCCGCTCCGACCATCAGATCACGTTTGGGCAGAAATGTAAAGACCGCAAGTAACATCTCCTCCGGAAACATGTTGATGATGTCTGCCGATGCCTGCGGTACACACGTTCAGAAGTCGTACGTAACGTTTAATTATTGCGAAGTTGCTAACCTCAGTACTAATACTGGTGATTTCTTCCGGCCCTTCAAATTCCAACCGATGAAGCTCCCAGTCCTTCTCGTTCAGCCTGTAATTTATCTGTAAGCAGAAATGTGTGCCGTATGTATTAAGCAACTGACGCAATTCGTGCCCCGATTTCATCTCCGCATAGATAATAACTCAAGATTGCATTAATCCGCCCCCTTTTTGTTATTCAAATGCCCTCAAAGGTTAAGTCAAAGGCAAATGTCCGACGCATCTTGAAACGGGAAAAACTGAAAAAGGTCCGGAGATTATAGCAGCCGCGGTTATAACGGGTCGATTCAGCTCCAGCCCACACAAAAAAAGAAAAGGTCTAAGAATATCACGAGCAGAACCACAAAGGATCATGTCATGGCAACGGTCGTCCTGGCAACTGTCGTCATGGCAACTGTCGCCATGACAACGGTCGCCATGGCAACTGTCGTCATGGCAACTGTTGTCATGGTCACCCCCCCCCCCCTTTTTTTTTGTCTTCAGCTTGGGGTCAGAGCGATGCGCAGATGAGCATTTGGAGTATATTCATTATATTTGTACAGGATGTTATACCTGTATTGTATGGCTCGTTATGGTTATTAAGTCGGCATGATAATTATGGTTTACAGTGCGCTTTCACCTCTGTTAATAAAGAAGAAAAGTCTGCAACGAGACACTCGTGCAAAGTGTTCAGTGGCGGCAGTATGAGTTGCTTACCCTCACTGGGTGTTGGAACCACCGGTAGCGTGGCATTGCGGGCACCAAGCGTACAACTTTTTGGGGTATATACGGAGCAGCAGCAGCCACAAAGCGGCACCGCTTTAGTCGGCTGGCAGCAAAGCAACAGGCTGCACGGTGAGCTGAAAAGTGCGGCCCACTTATCCCTGCCGCCACCCTTGCAGGATAGACCTGGAGGAAGCTTCCACTTTGTCCAGCCACTCTATCCGGATGGGGGTGTCCACACACTCTTGTGCAGCAGATCCCAACCCCACCCATCACCCTCAGCCGGGGTGGGGGAGGGGGATATCGCTATAGCAACATATGCCCCCCGCTAGAATCGATCCAAAGAAGAGCAACAAGTCTGTAGAGAGCAGCATCCGGGTTGGGGTTGTTTGTGTAATCATAATAGGGGGGCTGCTGGACCGCTCCCCCAACCTGATGATCCCAGACAGAATATCGATCGGGAAGAGACATTATGGCGGCCTCAGATCGCGAGGAATCTGATATTAAAATCGCGATTTAATCCCAATTAAGATCGATCGAAAATGAGTCTTTCCCGCCCACGTTTTTTGAAATGTCCCGCGTAGATCAGGGTTGCCAACACGGGGATTTTTTTTTTTTTTTTTTTTGTAAAAATAATTTGAAAACCAGATACAGTACTGTATAGTTAGGTCGAAAGGTGTTTGGGCTGTCTGTTCGTTTGTTTGTCCATTTCACAGGTACTGTCTGCCTGTCAGTTTGTTTTATCATATTTTAATCAGTTTGCTTGTTTATACTGTATACATTTTTTAATGTTTGTTTATTAATTTTTTCAGGTTGTTTATCTATTTGTTTACTTATTTATTTATCTCTTTGTTCATTAGTTTGTTCAGGTTAGGTTTGTGTCATTTTTTATGTCTGTTTTCAAGTTGTTTTGTTTGTTTATCTGTTCATCAGTTGGTTTTTTCAGGTTGTTAATGTTTATTTGATTTTTTTTTATCTCTTTGTTTATTTATCTATCCATTTTGTCTGTATATTTTTCAGATTGTTTGTTTGTTTATTTATCTGTGTTTTTGTCTGTTTATCAGTTTGTTTTTCGGGACTTGCTTTTTAAAATGTTTGTTTGTTTTATACCCGTTTTTGTACCCAATTCACAAATTTCTTTAGGCAAAGTTGTCTGCTTGTTTGTCCACCGTTTCATGCCCATCTCTAAACACGGGCAAGTTTGTTCGTTTGTTTGTCCAGGTTCAGCTGCCGTGAAATATCATGATGATGATGATGATAATTAAACTTTCAGATTGATTGCGGCCCTTTATTTTGTGACTATTTACACAGTCTGACGGTGGCTGGGTCATTTCCAGAGCATTGCGGACATGTCGATGCGACTAGACTAGTGGCAATGGGACTTCTTCAGGTGCTTCTTCAGAGCCCTTTTGAATCTGAAGGGCCTCTTGCAGGTCCTGCAGGTGTGGAGGACCACTCCGGGATGGTTCTTCCTGACGTGGTAGTCCAGGATGTGTTCCTTGGCGTAGGACTTCCCGCAGGTCTTGCAGCTATGGTGAGGCGTGCCAGGATGGTCCCTCATGTGATCGTTCAGCTTCTTTGGACTGTCGAACAGCCTGTTGCACAAGGTGCACGAAAAGCAGCACCAAATGTTGCTGGAATTTATGATGTGATTGCTCTTATGCTGGATCAACTCGTCGGCGGTGGATGACTGCTCGTTACAGAACTCGCATTTGTAGCGATTCCACTGGCCATGGCCGCTCTTGTGCGTAGTCAGTTCGTCCTCGCTGCTGAACGACTCGTAGCAAACGTTGCATAGAAGCGGGCGTTCCTTCAAGTGCGACTTCATGTGCCAGGTTAAGGCGATACCGTTCGTAAGCATCTCGTTACACAGCTTGCACTTGAACATGATTAGATGTAGGCCCCCATCCGGCTTATCAACGGCGGTGTCCTCCGCAGCTTCTGTGTCCACCAGCTGCGTCTTCCAGTCCTCCTCGACTGTCACCTCCTCCACCTTCAGCTGGAACATGCCTGGCTCCACCTTCAGCTGGAACGTCGTGGCTGGCTCCTCCTTCACCTGACTGATCCATTCAGCCTCGAAGCAATGTTCCTCCACTTCTTGCTTCACCTGCACTCCACACATTGCGGCTGGAAAAAGAGGTCACAATGTTACTAGTCGTGTTACGGTGTCCTCCCAAATTAAACCAGTGCCGGCCGTACCTGCCATTCCCACGGTGCAAGTCGAGTTCCTTCCCAGACCAACAAGGGTGGCTGCGTGGACCTGCTCCTGACTTATTTAGAGCCAAAAAAGCCGGACAATAAAGAGACTCAACCTGTATCGATCAGCAGATGATGAAAGTATCGGAATATCGATATTTTAGTCCAAATTCGATACCTGACTGATATATCGTCAATTCTATTGTTGCGTTGTTGCATTGTTGCATTGTTGAAGGCCTGAGTGTACTTTCGTATGATTTAAGCAGCAGGTGTACTAACCAGGTTTCTTTGTTGTGCGCGGTGGCAACAATAATGTGGATATCGATATTTACAGCCGAGACGCGATGCGCATAATCGAATTTAGTCGCGTATCGAAACATCACATATTATATTTTTAGAAATTTCCACATAAAATTGAATGTAATATGAAAATGTATGGAACATAAAAATATTGTTCAATTATTAATAAAAGTGTATGACTTAAAAAAATTGTGTTCAAGTATGTATCGACATTTGTATCGATACACGACAGGTAATTACATATCGACTTTCGATACTCAGAAAATATCGAAGTCGATATATCGAATATCGACATCGAAAAATATCGAAAATCGACAAATCGCGATATTCGATACATCGCCAAGCGTCGGCAGCTTCGATATTAGGGAAATATCGAATCGAGGTCTATATATCGAATATCGACATCGAAAAATATCGAAAATCGACAAATCGCGATATTCGATACATCGCCAAGCGTCGGATATCGTAGCTTCGATATTAGGAAAAATATCGTATCGACAGTCGATGTATCGAAATATCGCACAGCCCTAGGTATTGATACATGTATCGATATGAGTGTTTTTCCATTCGATTTGAGTTAAAAGTAAACTCTCTGCGGCGATAAATTCACTTAAAAATAGCATTCTTTCTTGCGAAATATTATTGCTCGCCTCGCTTGTATATTTGAGTGAAAAATCACTCGATCACCAGTCGAGTGAAATATTTTCACTCAAAACTGAGCCATCATTTCACTCAAATTGAGTGAAATTTCCGGCTCAATTTGAGTGAAATGGCCACTCAGAATCGAGCGAAAAACCACTCAAATTGAGTGAAAATGGATTTCACTCACTGAAAGATAGTAGCCCCACACTCATTCTCACTCTTCTTTCGAGTAATTTTCCACTCGATTTGAGTGCGGAGCGGAGAAATTTCACTCAAAAAAAGATTGATCATTTCTTGTGTGAAATTTTCACTTGAATTTTTTAATATACAGAGATACATGTGCCCTGTATTCCTGCTGCCCTGTGTGCATGGTATACATGTTTACGTATAGCGAAGCAATAACCTCGAATAATTGGCATTCCATCACAATTGCGATTGACGTAGGTCATTCTAATTTCGTGACTGTTCGTATCCCCGCAGATCAAGCCCCACCTTATGGCATGTGGATAAATCAACAAATAGATTCGGAAACAATTAATGCGGATCGATTGCACCTGTTGGGTCCATACAATCAGAGAAATAATCAAAAGGTTATTACGCTCGTTAAATAGGCACAACATGCACCATTGATCTGTTGGAACAGCCAACGCTCTTGGAGTGTGGATGTGTGGTGCGGTGTCCTCGGATATAGTAGACCAAGAGTAGGCTCATTGGTCCGTATTTCATGGAGGGCAATTTAAATGGCGTTAAATACGTTCTTGACACACATTTTGCCAGAACTATATTGGGACAATGTGGTATCAACATAATTATGACGGGTGTCCGGCACACAACGCACGTGTGGCTCGAGCGACATTAGGCGGTGATACCTGTCCACGGTCAGACGGACGGACATATATAGCCGTTCTAGAAGACCTTTTTTTTCGATGAGAAAAAGTTTAAAATTAATATGTGATCTGCTTGTGTCTAATTCGCAGAGGCAAATGCAACTCATGATGATCCGGATGGTATTGTTGTCCGTCCTGGCCAGAGAGGTATGGAGTGCTCCATACCTCTCTCTGGCCGCTGGTGCCATGTCGGCTGACCCGGAGACATACGGAGAGTACGACTTCATTATTGTGGGTGCCGGTTCAGCAGGTTCTGTGGTGGCCAACAGACTGACCGAAGTGTGTGACTGGAAGGTACTTCTGATCGAGGCAGGAGGAGAGGCACCTCGCATCGCAAGTGTGCCGTACCTGGCACCATCCCTGCAGAAGACAAGGATTGACTGGGCCTACTACACCGAGCCGGACAATCGAACCTCGCAATCGATGGACAAGAAGACCGCGTTCTGGCCCAGGGGCAAGGTCATGGGCGGAACCAGCGTGCTCAACTACATGCAGTACGTCAGGGGAAACAGACGAGACTACGACGGTTGGGTAGAACTGGGCAACACCGGTTGGGGATACGACGACGTGCTGCCATACTTCAAGAAATCCGAGGACTTCCAAGGTAACATTGTAAAAATTGGCAACATTGCCTTATTTCCAACGCTACACTCGTGGGGGAGGCGTTTGCGACGTTGCCAAGGCTCATACAGCTGTATGAGCCTTGGCAACGTCGCGTTGGAAATAAGGCAATGTTGCCAATTTTTACAAAGGCTACGGGTGCGAATGACTTGCATCTCAAAGCCAATTAGATCAATAACTGCTACTAAATCATGCGTTAACTGCTTTTAATAAAATAATCTGCATTAGCTGCATATCATCTTTAGTAACTATATTATCTTGTTTCTGAATAATCTGAAGGTAACGTGAGTGGCATCGACAAGGATTACCATGGCTTTGGGGGCTATTTGACTGTCCAGGGATTGGACGCGTTCAGGTCCCCACTGGAGCAGATGATCCTGGATGCTGGGAAGGAGCTGGGCTACGACACCAGGGATTGCAACGGGGCCAATCAGACCGGGTTCATGGACCTGCAGAGGACCACTAGGAGAGGACAGAGATGCGACACGGACCTGGCCTTTCTGGACCCAATCTTAGGGAGGCAGAACCTGAAGATTGCAATGCTCGCGCAGGTCCATAAGATCCTCATTATTGGCTCAGGTAAGGCTGATCTTTTCTACCAGACGAAGGCTATATGCTAAAATATTATTAATTTGGTAATTATTAATTATTTAAAATTATCGAGTAGTTAATTATAGTTATTAACTAATTAATCTATTGGTGATGATTTATTTGGCAATTATTTTAGCGCTTATTATTGTGTGTTGCGATTGTGACCCAAAAAATTATCGTACGTTTTGTGGCCCCACAGGCCAACGAACGTTGTTGTGGCTTTGCCACGGCTAGATGCCCATTCGGACGCGCTCTCTGAACTGCCCCGCGCCTCCACCCCGACTCCCGACCCTTCATCGCGTAAGAAAGATCTTCCGATAAATAAGGAGAACGGAGAAGTAGAAAGCCCGTCCCAAGGAGAAACACCCTATCTCCAAAACTAGTAAGGGTGACGTTTTTGAGATAGGGTGTTTCTCCTTGGGACGGCACGGTAGATGGCGCACACTGATTCTTTCCGGAATTTAGCGGCACGACATGACGTATGTATTTCTCATTTTGTCAGGTACGAAGCAAGCGCATGGAGTGTTGTTCAAGATGGGAGGTAAGATGTACGAAGCCCATGCACGTAAGGAAGTGGTGTTGAGCGCAGGCACCATTGCATCGCCCCAGATGCTGATGCTCTCAGGTGTAGGCGTAAAGGACCATCTGGAGTCAAAGGGTGTTCCAGTGGTCCTGGACCTTCCAGGAGTCGGAAAGAACCTGCACGATCACGTCGGAACACTCATGATCTTCACTGCTGAAACTGGAGGAAAGGTGGACCCTCCAACTGCACTGACACCACCAAATTTTCTGGTAATCTCTTTTCTTCCACGCATGATGTGCATTGACCCAATCTGTGCCCTCTTTGACCTACAGGCATGGCTTGGCCAAGGTCCTAGCCCCCTGAACCTCCCTGGAGGCGCGGAGAACTTAGGATTCGTCCACACCCGGTACAGCAAAGTGGGCGAAGATGCGCCGGACATTCAGCTGATCACCCTAAGCATGTCCTTCCTGGCCGATCCAACATCGATGGACATTCCCCCATTCTCTATAGGCAAATCAGCGTACCAATCGGTGTACGAAGAAGCCATGGGACGAGAGGCCTTCGTAGCAGCGCCTGTCCTCTTGCACCCGAAGAGCAGGGGTTGCATACTCCTCGAGAGCTCAGATCCAGAGGAATACCCTGCCATATACCCCAACTACTTCAAGGATGAGCAAGACATCAAGATAAAATTATTCAGCACTATTTTCGAATAGGCTATCTGAATCACTGCTACTTTCTACAGTTGACTAACAGCTTTTTCTCCCCCCTGAAGGCACTGACAGACGGAGCCAAGATAGTGATGAAGCTGTCTCAAACCGAGACCATGAAGAAGATAAACGCAACCTTCTGGTCCAAGCCTTACCCTGGATGCGAGGACTTGAATGATCCTGATCAGGACGAGTACTGGTCTTGCCTCTTCCGCCAACTGACCATCACTATGTATCACGCTGTGGGCACCTGCAAGATGGGGTACGACGGCGACTCAGTGGTTGACCCGCAGCTGAGGGTCAGGGGGATCAAGGGTCTGAGGGTGGTCGACGCCTCTGTGATGCCAACAGTGGTCAGCGGAAACACAAACGCAGCTACCATCATGATAGCAGAGAGGGCCTCTGATCTGATCAAGGATGCTTGGCCTCATCATAAGAACGTATGCAGCACATGCCTTCCCAGCAGCAATAAGTGGATATTCTTCTAGAGAGTTTCCGCCACCTGTCCCGATACGAAAACGAAAACGTGAAAACCTCTTCCTACATGTTAAAAAAGTGGCCGACAAAAATATTTATTTTATAGGCCTATCTCCTTGAAGAAAAAAAAAAGGACAGCGTATCCAATGATGACAGTGCGAAGAGGAAACGGTGCTGCAGGATTTTGTAGGGAACCGCATGATGTGTGCAGGTAAATTGCAACAAAAAATTAAATGGCAATTAAATGACCCGATGCCAATCGTCTTATTTTTAGGACGTAGGCCTTAGATCTATTTGCAGTAGAATATTATCCAGCGTTTACTAGCGGAAACCCTATAAAGAAGGTAAGTGCACCTACCTTCTTATTGCAGAGAGCCCTTCAATTCTTCGTTTGCGAGACATAATTATTCTGTCGGAATTTAATTTTTATTGGATTTTTTTGACGATGCACGGATAATCCGAAACATAGATAATCCGCGCTCTGATAATTGGGAGTACAGTGACCCTATGAACTAACAAACTTTGCCTTTTTGACGGGATGTCCGTATGTCAGCATATAGTTACGTAACATTGGCCACAGACACAATCGTTGTGTTGCTGAGGTGCATATCAGCTGCAGGTGGGACTCTGCGCTTCATAATCCTCCAATTGTTGCGGCAACAACAACGGTTTTCCAGAATGAAGGCAGCCACACTAAATACAAGACCCATCAGCAACATGATGAATGGCACCCTCAAATCAGCCAAGGAGTAGACGTCTTCCTGGATCATCCCCATCGCCTCCATTTCGTATTGTCCATTATTATTTATCCTCCTGAGCCACGGGGAACCGATTATCTGAAAGTCTCTCCATTGGGCCAACAAGTGAGATTCAACCAGGTGGCTGAAGAACTTCATCATGTTTGGAGCGGAGACTTCACCTCGACCGAAACCACCTCCGACGAAGCCCTGCATGTATTCACCAGGATGTTTGGTCAGCTTGCTCTCACCCATGCTGTTCTCGTACATGGGCATCACATTTGATAGAAGGCCGCTGATCATTATGCAGGCAAAATCATGCTCGAGGGTGGCAGACAGGCATTTGAGGGCATCGGGATCGAAATTGGCATCAGAATACACGCGTTTGTACACTGGAATGGCCACGTCGTCGTATTTTAACTGCTCCCAAAATATGCGTGTATGAAAGGGAATGCCCCATTTGAACCCTGACCCCACCAGCTCCTCTAGGTTCGTGGGAAGGTATTCATCGGGTGGGGCCGTGATGAACTCGACCAGTTTGCTCCTGTATAAACAGCAAACAATGGTCGCAAACACCCAGAAGATCCCGACTGTGAATTGGTGCAGGAAGTGGGAAGGTCCGGTCAAAGGTTGCTCCAGAAGGATCCGGAGGAGGAAGGTCAGGGAGTGGACAAATTGGAATCGTCTCGGTCTGGCTTGCGACCAAGTGACGAATGTCAAGGAAAGGGCGCAAATCACAGTTGTCACCAACAGACCGATCCACATGGACGGTGTGAAAGGGTAGATCAGGACTTTCCAGGTCATTTCTGGACGAGCTTTGCGAGTGACCATGACTGAATATGTATGAACATAAGGTTGTGAGATTTCCAAATTCATAGCGTCATATTCAGTATTAAGCACAGTGTATGTGAAGTTGACCCTCTTCAAAACAGTGTCACCAATTTTGTTATCTCCCCAGGTTCCGTTATCATATTTCTTCGTAGCTGATGTGAGCATAGGTTGGAAAAACAATCGTACCTTGCAGTTAAAAGTGTCTTCAATATGAAGTAGGAAGTTCGCATCAGGACCAATGTGGCCGACGGAGTCCCTCTTCTTTCTCAACAAGTATAATGGCGGAAGAGGGATTGATGATCCTACGATGAGCCTGCTTCCGTTGAGGTCACGGGTCATGTCCGGGAAGAGTGACTCCGCCGTGACCTCTTCCCCCTCCCTGTGGACCCCCATGTCCACCACTGAAGGGTGACCAGACCTGCAGTAGAAGCAGGCCGTGAAGAGACGGGTCAGATGACCTCCTCCTCCTCCAGTGTCACCAGCAGTGGCCACCAGCTTGAACCTTATTCCCGAGAGAGTGGTGTCCGAGAGCCACTCGAGGTCATAGGTCGTGTTCGGGGTCATCCAGAAGAGGAAGGGGTCTCGGAGGTTCCTGACCCTGACCAGTGTCGCCATGTGGAGGACCAGTTGTGGGATGGATCCTGACCAGTGTGGAGCCAGCAGGTTGAAGGAGCATCCGGTCAGCGGGTAGGAATGAGATGACCCCGGGGGTCGGAGGTCAAGGGGCATGGAGGAGAAGTGTAGCAGGTCCTCCTGGTGCCTCAGGCCGCGGTAGTCCCCGTAGGACAGGGTCTCCCCTTCCTCCCTGAGAGATGTGACTACCGCCCTGTCCCCCGTCCGATGGATGACCCCAGCAAGCCAGTCCATGGGCACCCTTCGACCCTTGTCCCTGGCCACCACCAGTGGGCCGCACGGGTAGTTGGGCAGCAGCTGCTGCAACAGGTCCACTGTGGGTCCATCCCCAGCATCCTTCGTCTCAACCAAATGGATGTTGACCTCTCCACAAGTGACGATGACTGGCAGCAGCGCCGAGGTCAGCATGACCACCAATTGCCTCATGGTCAAACTTGAAATTGCAAAATATGTTTCCCTTCGACTGAAACAGTGCGTCCCTCTGCAACGACAGTAGAGTTGTTGCAATTGATCAGGCCAAAGTTAATAATGTAATAAGCTACGTGCCCCCATTTGATCTATCTGGAAACGGGCAGCAGTATTGTTCTGAGAAACGCGTCAATAACATGTTTGACTCATTCTCTTTGATCAACAACCGCGGCCCTTATAGGTATACACTACAGTACGTGTGTATAATAAATTATTGTGTGAATGCACTTCCCTCGCTGGCCCACACAACCTATTGCGTAAACAGTCATGTTTGTGTCCAGCACTATACAAATTAACTTCTTGTGTTGCAGCAAATATTATAGTACCGTTTTAGTTTGACATACTTTGTTACTGCTGCTACCTGAAGTCACAGAAGAAACACACCAAACCATGGTTCAATAGACACATTTAATAGACCGCCGTCAGAAGGTGCTTGAAGCAACTTAACTCTTTCATAACTCGTCTCATTGACCGATTATATAAAGTGCACATAATTATATAGTTGACTCATCTAATACCTTTTTGATCATTTTTCAACGAATCATCAAAATGTACCCTTTTAAAATCCCATCTCTGGCTTCGTTTCGGGTGGCAATTTCCGATAGACTAAGCCACCCAGGGGAGTTCACAAAATGACCAATTAACGACAGCGCACATGCACTTTGCGCATCCCCTCCTAACTACCTTGGAGTATACTAATAAGATTATTATTAACTCGCTCAAAAAAAAAAAAAACAATGGTGGTAATCCACCACCCCCTATAGACCCAACAGGTCATCACGGGGTAATTTTTTTTAAAAAAATACCCTTTTAAAATCTCCATAACGTAGATGTACAATGTCCAACAACATATACTCTCGGTTATAGATTAATAAATAGATTGTCTAATTTCATAAGTAAGTAAAAATGCTGGCTGCTGTCAAGAGCTCTTGCTACTGTATACACCCAGGCCACAATAAGATGACAGTCATACGATGACGGTACTCATATGTGAAACATATTCAAACCAATCACTCCCGTGAACCCGAAACATTGGCATAATTATTATCATGGCTGGCTTACCTCACTGAAAATACTGCATAATTATTATGCCGATTATTATTTATGAGCTTCATTCATTTGCTCAATATAACTTCATGAATTCCCGTGCGAAGAACGGGTTCCCTGCTAGTACAAGAGTTTGCAGACTATACGAAATGAATGTGTCGAAATAATGTGCCTGAAATATGAACACAAAAGGCAGGAGAGAAATGCTTTAAAAAGGAAGTAGTGCCTCAGACGAGAGGTGCGAACGAGGGTCGACCTCTAGTGCCCCCACTGCTGGCTTTAGAACTAGTGTTTAGAACAAGCCAGCAACATTTTTTTTTTTTTTAATAATTTTAAACAATTTAAACAATTTATTAAATATATGTTGTTGTGTACTGATTGTTGCTTAATAACAATGATACGCATTTACTAAGTTGGCAGTTTTAAAATTATTTCTGGATCCAAATAATGTCCACCTAATTATGTATCCACGTGAAAGATTTACACGACAATAAAAATTTTCAAAAAATCCTGAAGCCAACGAACTCCTTTCTCAGAAGCGCCTAAAATGCATAAAATGCTTTGTACAGGTGGCATATAATGGCACTTTTTATATGATGTGCTCCACATTTGCGGAAATATCTATAGGAAACATTTCTGGTGCAATTTCAAGTGCCATTCAAAACAAATCGTATGTACGGGCGGTAGTTTATTAATGAGAAATGTGAAAAAAAATCATAATTTTTGACGTCATTTTGGATCCATTTTGGATTTGATTAAGATGAGAATACTCCATCTTACAGAGTGTGAAAATAATTAATTAATTTTGCATTAATCTTAATTTATTTGTTGGTGAGCTCATCACCTGCTGCAGTTACATCTCAGCAGATGGCAGCCAACAACCGACCCACTCTCGCCATCTGTTGGTAGGAAAAGGAACCAAACAGCATATTCGGACGCGACCGGGGAGACCGTCGCTTGCTATTCGGACTGGACCAAAATGGCCGAACGTTCCATCCTTTTCGTCCTGTCCTTTTCTGGTTGGAAAAGAGGCTTGGATTCTGCCCCTTTGGCTCTGAAAAGGGAGAATTAGGAAGGAAGACATTCGGGAGCAGGTAATGAGGAGCACGGAGACTCCCAGTCTGCCCTCATAACATTATGCGAATGTTTCTTATTTGGGGTTCACTGGCCAGGTCCTATTGTTTTTGTCCAGTGATGGATCCAACCTCCAGCACCCTGCACAGGTGCCGCTGCTGTCTCCAGACATTCCGGACTCACTTGGAGCTTCTGGTGCACAGCTTCACACACAGCAGATGGGACCAGGTCAGGGTAAGAGAGGAGGAGGAGGAGGAGGATGAGCCAGATGGACCAGGAGATGGCCACGTAAAGGAAGAAGAAGAAGGCCTGGAAGATGGAGGAGGACTCCAGCTGGACTTCAAAGTTGAGGTTGGTTGGGCATTGGAGACATTGTAATGGACTCTTTTAATTATTGGAATTGTCTTCAGGAGGAAGGCCCGGCTCTGTGGCCATACCACGTCGAAGGAGATCAGGATGGGGCAACTGGCAAGGAAGGGCTTGAAACACCTGCGGATTCACCGTTGCAGAGAGGCAACTTGGCAGCAGAACACAATGTCGTGGACCTACTACCTGGAGTAAGTAAATTGGGGGTGAATAAATCTCTGGCTTCCTCGCTAAAACCAATTCGGGAAAATTTGTGAACGCATCATTAGTGCCCCTCTATGTGCAATGAAAGATGCAGTACCGGTAGTTGAAGTTCATATTTGACATTTGCATAGTAACATGTTGGCTCATTTTTTTTCCTTCATTTAGGAACAACATGTCATTCCTGTCATCAAAAAGGATTCATCGTACTACTTTGTGCAAGGGGTGAGCTGCTGCACTTTGGGTTGCAATTTTATTTGATGAACGGAAATAGTGTCAGTAAATAACAACGTAATTTAAATTGCAGATTCAACTGAGGCGCTTCTCTATTGTGGTGGATCCCATTGTTTTTTGCCCAAAATGCTCCAAGACATTTGTGACTAAGCAGGAATTGAAGGAGCACGAGAGAGAAGAGCATACGGGAGGAAACGAACTAGAAATGGTGAGGAACAAATTTACCAACCATGAATTGGATGAGGAATAGGCCTACCTGAGATTACCAGTTACACTGTACAGTGCTGGACACATTAGCCGTCTCTGAATGGTTTTTTTTCCGTCGGCGACGGCGCTGCGTTACCTGGCAACCCCGACGAATGGAGACTATGCCCCGTATGTCAGACACCACGTCAGTATCGTAATTTGACCCCAAAGACGTCATATCTCAAAATGGCTTCCGCTGTTCCTCATGTATGAGTACGTGTCGTTCACGTCATATTCGCGCCAGGAAGAGATACACGACTAACGCTTGTTGCAGGTGTTCATATTATTGTGTCCAACCCCTGTACGTGTCATGTTAGTCGTGTCTCTCTTCCTGGTGCGAATATGACGTGAACGACACGTACTGGTATATGCGGAACAGCGGAAGCCATTTTGAGATATGACGTCTTTGGGAACAAATTACGAGACTGACGTGGTGTCTGACATACAGGGCATGGTCTCTATTCGTCGGGGTTGCCAGTATTGTACTCCCTATTATCCATGTGAGACTTATCTGTGAATCGCCAAAACGTAACTTCAGAATTTCAAGTCCCAAAGACTGTCCAATATGTCTGACAAAAAAAAGCATGTAATAAAATGGCATTATCCTGATATGATTTACATCTTCTTCAGGATCGTATATCGACAACCAGGAAGGTCAAGAGGAAAGAGCAACTAGCTTGTCCTGACCCTGGAAAAACCTTTCGCAAGAGGAAGCATTTACGGGATCACAGGAAGGAGCCCATCAAGTGTGAACACTGCGGGAGAGTATTTTCAAACAGGGGTAGTCTCGGTAATCATGTTCGTTCACAGATATGTCAAAAGTCATTAACTTGTGGTCAGTGCAACAAATTATTTCGTTCTCACTTGTACCTGTCTAGACATATGGTAGTTCACTCGGATGACAGGCGTTCCTTCAATTGTGACAGGTGCAATAAGTCATTCAAATCTCGTTACCATTTGAAATATCATCAGAGGGACCATATGGGGGAAGGTCTCATTGACGATCTCAAAAAAATACTAGGAGATGGAATAGGTGATGCTATTGGTGAAGATGGAAATTCCCTCCAACGTAGCAGCAGTACAGATGCACCGCTCTGCTGTCCATTTTGTGCAAAAAATCTGGCAACCAGGAGTAGTTTAATTTCCCATGTAAAGCGTTACCATGCCCGTGACAAGTCATTCGCTTGCAATTTATGTTCTGAAAAATTCAAATCTCATCATCATTTGGTTGTGCACAATAAGCATGTCCATAACATCGGGGCAGTGTACCCCTGCAAGTATTGTGATAAAGTTTGCATTAACAAATGTAGACTTGCTGCTCATGAGCGTCGTCACACAGGTGAGAAGCCATTCAATTGTAGCATGTGTTCAAGGAGCTTCAGTTTTAAAAAGTCGATGCAGCGTCACGAACTCTTGGTACATTCTGATGTGACTCCTTTTATATGCGATAAATGTGGGAAGGGATTCAAATTGGAGTACACTCTGAAAGATCACATGGAAGTTCATGAAAGTGGTACTCATCACAAAGGCAAGGAGCAGCATGCTTGCAAACACTGCTGTAAGGTCTTAGGTTCTAGATATACTTTGCAGGATCATATGAGAAGTTTTCATGGAGCAGACATGTCCAAGCACAGTTGCCCTGATTGCTCACTTAAATGTGTCAGCGAAACAGCTCTACGCCGTCACAGACAAAAGGTTCATGGCTACAAAACAAGTAGATACGAGGAACATAAGTGTTCCATTTGCCATCTTGTTCTCTCTACTAAGAGCAATTTTGACCTTCATATGAGACGTCACACTGGAGAGAGGCCATTCAAGTGCACTCGATGTGGCAAAGGTTTTATTCATCAAGGAGCTCTTACTAAACACGTGCACGGTCATACTTCACAACACAGTTGCCCACATTGTTCGTATAAAAATGCTCAGAGAGCAAATCTAATACGACATATGCAAAGGTTACATTACAAGAAGGTATATAAATGTCTCATTTGCCATCGTGTACTATTGTCTAAGAGCAAGTTTGACGTTCATATGCGAAGTCACACAGTAGAGAGACCACTCAGGTGCACTGAATGTAGTAAGGCTTTTGTTTCTCCTCAGCGTTTGCATAAACACATGTTGACACATGCGAAAGGGAGCTTTAGCAAGTGCAGTACTTGCTCTAAGAGTTTTAGTTCTGCAAATTTGAAAAATCATGAATGCGAACAATCAGATGAGAAGCAATTTGAATGTAATTGGTGTGGTAAGGTACTCAAGACACGTCGCAGTCTTAGAAGCCATTTGCGGACATGCCAGGTTGAACATTCCGAAAAAAACCTTGTTACTTGAATGGTTTGATGTGTTGTAACTTCACGGTTGTGCCTATAGTTCCCCAATTTTTAATTAATTTAATATAATGTCTATTTTAGGAAGCACTATTACAATATTACCTGCTGTTGATTTTTTTTTCATCTGCCAGTGCTTTACCCTTCCCACTTAGGTAAGCTCTCTGGGCTGACTTTGAGAGGTCATAACTTTTTTAAGTGATGAAAGAAATGTTTAGTCCTTGGAAAAAAACTTTTCCCCGATCCCACAGAAGTTGGGGACACCGAACTTGTAGATAACAATGCAGCAGTGAAAGTCTTTGGGGGTCATAAAGACATTGATGCAAGACATTGTAAGAAAAATATATGTATGGCCTTCCAAGTTGAATTTGAGAATTGCTTTGTACACAGCAGTTGATATAATATTATATCAACTGCTACCAGGACATATTTATTTTCCTACGCAATGCAATGGACACATTTTGAAAACGAGTACGAATGTACGCAATCTCTGTGAAGGTTTTCCACACAAGATTTACACCAATAAAGTGTGGGTGCAATCATTTCATATATCAAGAGTGTTTATGGGGGGGGGGCACTTTATTTTTCTCAAAAAAAAAAAAAACAACTCGAATGGGAATTATTCCGAAATAAGCCATCACGATTTATTTTCAAGGAATAAATTGGGAGCAACCCCAACATTGTCCTTCACGTTGATGGGCACTATAAACTTTGTACAGTACGTCCTTGGTTTTGTAATACTTTTGTATCCCACTTCTTTATCTGATGACAAGAAGCGGTAACATAATTATAGCCTAATAGTGTAATAAATTTGTTCACCTCTTTCCACTTGCGCATTAATGGGACACTGATCTGCCGAAATAAATGTTATTTTTTTTTGTTTACTAATGTGAAGTTCAACAATTATTTGTATCATACTCTGCTACACTGCAGGCCGTATTGTTGCAATGTTTAAATCTTGCAAATTGTTCAACATGTGTCTGACACATAAATGGTGGGATAGCAATATAAATGGAGAGGAAATGTGTCGTAAAGGTTCAGTTGAAGCAAGATGGCTGTGTTGAATGTACTTGGTCCTTTGCTACTGCCATTCAACTCACTGGTGTGGATTACGGTGTTGCTGCCAGTCGTGTTTATCTTTGTGGTCCACTGGACTGTTTGTCGTGGGTTGGTGTGGTTTCAATACGGAAACCAGCGGAAGCAGTTGAAAGGGTTGGAAGTATTCTACCTCTGCGATGAGGAGAGTTGCAGGGGCATAATGACCGGCTTCACCTCTATGAACGGCCCACATGGAGGCGACCCCGAAGAGTGCCAGAGGGTGTTCGATCAGATAATGGCGAATCATCCAGAACTCCACACTTTAATATCCATCCCTGAAAAGATACACGGGTACTATTTCTGGAGGAAGGTGGACAAATGCTGTGTGCAAAACCACTGGGCATTGCTGGACGGGGTGGACCCCGAGAAGACCTACTCGCACTCCGATGTGATGAGGTTGTACGCCAAGGTGCACAACTCGCCTTTCCCGAAGGACAAGCCCATGTGGATGGTTTACTACGTTCCGAAATTCTTGTATGACGAAGAGGTTGGTAAGTCACGAGCGGAGCTTAAGAGCATCTACATCTCCAAAGCACATCACAGTCTTGGTGATGCCATTCCTTTCTTGAGATGCGTCATCAGGTTTGTTCGTACTCTTTAATTTTTGCAGATAATGTATTGGCCATTCTGTTTCAGATACTTCACCGATCAGAAGACAATAGCATACAACCCCGTTCCACCAGTTCACGACAATTTCCCCATCGGAACATTCATTTTGCGCTCATTAGCCATCATGAACTTACCTTCTACTTACGCATCAAATAAATTAACGGACCTGTGGAACAACACCCATTTCCCTCGCCTCAGCGGACAAAAATTCCTTCACTCTTTCTTTGCCGACGTGGATTTGGTGCGTTTCATCAGAAGGAAGGCAGGTTGTCACTTCACCGATATAATCATGGCTGCTCTAAGTGCCTCCTTGCATGCTTTGTACGTGAGGGAGAAAGTCATCAGGACTTACATCGTGGTTGCCAATCCGAGCGAACCGGACGACTTCACCTTGGGCAACTACTATTTGGCTGGTGTACCATTTCCTGGGGAGGCCATGGGTCACCTGGAGCGGCTGAGAAACACCCAGCGCTTGATGAAAGAGGCCGGGACATCCCTAGAAGGATACTCCATGATGTGGTTGATTCAAGTGCTGGGAACCATCCTTCCCAAGAGGATTTTCCATCCCATCTGTCGTCAAACGGGAGCCTTGGCCTTAGCGACCTACGTTCCTGTGGAGTTGGATCAAGACCTCACTTGCAACCAGAGGAAAATTGTGGGTTACCAGGGCGCATCCATTCACAGGCAAGGGTGCGGTGAGTATGTGCAACAAACACATCATTAACTATAGTAAATTGCCCGGAGTATGTTTAATTATGTTGTGTGTTTTTCAGGGTTTCTGTTAGCTGTTACATCTTACCAGTCCCGGTTGGCAGTAACTTTCGTGGTGGACGGAGTCCTGGTTGATGGGAAAGAAAAAATGGTGCAGGACATTGCTGGCGAATTCCGGCATTATTTGGTACGATTAGGACACACACTGGATTACAAGTGGAAGAAGAACAGTGTATAAAGTAGTAATGTGGCTCATCACACATCCCTAATGTTCAGGTTGGGGACACCGCAACAAAAAAAAAACAAGCTTGCTAATAAAGAACATTAATTATTATCCCTCAATAAATTCTTCCTTGTTGAGATTCCAGGTCAATTACGAGTAATTGAGGTGTGCAGAGGGAGGTTGGCCAGGGAGGTAAGCATAATATTAATAAACTAGCAGGATACCCGGCGTTGCTTGGGTTATGAAATACTTTTCCATAGGAGTGACTCATCGATTTGCAATAATTATGGCTATACAGTGTTGGCATACCAGTGACATGGAGCATATTGCATGTGCATGAAGTCCAAACAACACCCTGCGGATGTCGGATTGTAAGAAAATACACAGTACACCTCCAAAATCCAGCAAAAGTATGTAATGAAAAATTGAAGGTTGTGCAGTAAATGTAGAAGTAAATGTAGAATGTATAGAAGCTCCAGCATGGCAGAGCTTACAATCTGATATTCAATGTGTGGTTTCTGGACTTGATGCACATGCAATATTTTTGGTATAGCCAATTACGTTCATAATTGCATAGATGAACCGTGTTGTCTCGAAGCTTCAACACAATATCCCTCTTATTACCATGCTCCTGACCACTCATGATGACAGCAATCTCATTGCAAGAATAAGGTTGACTGAATCGACCACGATGCTCGCCTTGTGATCGCTTGTTTGTATATCTATGAGTACTATGACCAAGTCAAATTCGAGAGGAGGAGGACTCTAAAGTGCAAGCTTGAAGCTTTTGACGTAAGTGTGAGTGGAATGGATCATCTCCTGAAGTTGCATTGTGATGTGGAGGCGTGTGCCGTTTAAGTAGGTGCAATGGTATTCCGCCTGCTGTTGCATGTTCCCCACGAAGTAAAGTTGCAGAAACCGCGGACTCTGATTTTTTGAAGGAAGGAGTGATCCCATGCGATGATAAAGGCCCTTGCACTTTGAATGTAGGCATGAAGCCCCCTTCTCTAACAACGTTGGCCCCAAAAGATGTCATCTGGAAGGCCTAATTGTAATTCCTGATGGTCTTCAGGAAATGTTTTGAATCGGGTGATGTGCCTATAAGAGGAGCATTTTAAGTAGCTGTGGAGGCTCAGCCAGTAGAGGAAGGCTAACCTTTCCAATGGAGCAACAGATCGTTTTTGTTTCACCATTCCACTTCTTTGCCTGGCAATGTGGTGGCATACCTCTGACATATAGATCCAATTGCAACAACACCGGCAGAAGAATAGTCAATGTCTTCTGAGTAGTGGAAAGCGGCATGTAGGAGGTGGGTTGATGAAAATGGAGCTAATCTCCGACTGATGGCCCCTGTTTCTCATAGAGTGGAGACATGCTTGGTGTTCTTCCTCAGTCTCTTGGTCCCTCACCCTTAGCCGAACATAACTCTGTGTGTATCCAATGTGCTTCTGCCAATGCTGCTATGTTTTTAGGCCCATGTTAAAGTCGGTGGGGCGTTGAGAATGGGGAGGTCCAAACGTTAGAAAGTGAAAAGACAAACAAATGCAAAAAAGATTGAAAACTGCATGACACAAACCTATGTAGACCACATTATGCCACACCTTATACCTTTATACCACGCCTTATACACCTTATACCTTTATACAACACCTTAAAGACGTTAAACCACATCCCATAACGACTTCTGAATATACACTGAGAATGTGGAGGTCCAAAATTTACAAAGAGGGAAAAAACAAATAAAAGCAAAACGATTGAAAACTACATGACACAGAACGTAACACAGTTCGGAACAGGAGAATTAAGAAAAAAAGCACATGACACAGTATACGTAGAGGAAAAGGTATGGCAGAAAAAGTACGCCAAGAAAATCCCGACAGGCTGCCTGAACAAACAACCCAAAACCGCCTATCCTTACATACAGCGCATTTGTATACCACCAGCTCGAACCCTGGGCCTGCCCCGAGGCCGTACCTGGACCGTGCCACCGTGTCTATAGGATAAACATGGAATAAGATACCAGCAGCAAGATATGGAACTCTTTGAATATTATGAACAAAACGTGATCATCACCAGTAGTCTCGTAACCAAGGCCAACAGTGTGTAATAAATTCCAAATTGGAACAATAAAGTACGCAGCCAATGTGAGTGCAAAAACACTGACCAAAGTACAGCCACCTCGTAGGAATGTAATGACACTGAGGGGCTGGAGGAGGCGGTGGCAGGTGGGGGGGGAGGAGGGAAGGGGACGGGAGGGAGNAAGGGGACGGGAGGGAGGGAGGGAGGGAGGGAGGGAGGGAGAGGAGGGAAGGAAATGGTTTCCAGGGCAACTGAACAGCATTATTAGAACACAGGGGGCCAACATCCAAAGTTCTTTTCGCCTCCTGTAGCCAAGGATGACCTCAGAGGTCAATTCCAATGTGCCTATGTTATTCCCGGTAAAAAACTACCCCTGGTGATACCCATGGGGCATATGTGGAGGCCTCCGTATGGATCTGTTTAGGTGACAAAAGACAGACAGACAGATATATGTCTTGAAATATGTATTAGATTAAAATCAAAAATGCTTCAATTGTATAGCATGTGATTGCATCTAAACATTAAAATACGTTGCTCAAGTATTCGTTCCAGTTAAATATTTTAACTTGATCGACTGTCATGGAGTTTTACGCAGAGAAAAACATGTCAAAATATTCGTGCAAGTCATTAGCCCAGTCTTGAAGCGATGGCGCCCTTTCTTTACAATAAGTACATGCTGGAGAGAGTGTCAGTATCGAAGTAGCGCGGTGGTCTAGTGGTTAAGACCCTCTCTTCGTAACCTGAAGGTTGGAGGTTCGAATCCTGAAAACGAAAGACGTCGTTTCTTTTTATCGCTATGGGCCTTTCTCGCTGTTACTTCATCTCTCATTTACACATTTATTTCTCTTCGAAGTGCATCTGGTAAATAGGCTAGACCCTTCCAACACTCACATTCTCGTTGCACCAGAGCGTGGCTCTGTGGTAGCGCATCAGACTCTCACTCGGGAGATGCGGGTTCAAATCCCGGATCTTCCATGGTTGAGAGTCAGAAAAATAATATTTGCAGCCGACATCTCTGGCCAAGATGGCGACTGTTCCTTCGCAGTTTCCCCAACACTTCTTCAGAAGGTGTCAGAGGGGCAGCGAAGAGGGGGGGGGGGGAGGAGTGGAGAGGGGAAGGACAGGGGGGAAGGGGAGAAAAATTTATTGGAAAATTTTAAGACACCTGCTTAATGGGAGGGGGCGGTCACTTTTTTCGAAGAAAAAAGTTTTAAATTTAATCATTCAAAAATTGAAGAATTCCGGTTTGTGTGGGCCATCCCCAGCCCCCGCCCTACCACTGCCCAAGTGGGTGCATTTACCTTATACCTGGGAGTTCCATTCTCAAACCTATCAACCCCCCAATAATTAGCTCCCAGAAATTTAACTGTCGTTCCCATAAAATCACAAGCACATGCAAATGATTCGGCACAATTTTTAGGTCATTTTCAATGGTTTGTTGCAGCCTGACCTTTGACCTGAAAGGCCCTAGTATTAGGTTTTTGGACTGGGGCCAGGCTCGAGCTCGGTCTCCATCTGTTGGATCTCTCGTAATGAGACTGTACACAGCACAGTACATAGACATACAGTATATCCCTCCATGTGAACAAGTATGTCCCTAACCTACTAGCATATACTAGCGGGGCGGGGAATATGTAAGGTCAAAGAGACAGGAAGGTCACCAAGCCTACACGAAAATTTGCCAATGTAAAACCGCGTCAAACGATCTGCACATCTCCACCCACAGCAGAAGTGGGTGGGGATTTATTATTTTATTTATCCATAGAGTGTGCCATACAGCAATGCCACGAAGCAGTGATGCCGAATGTCCGTCCTGGTGACCCCCAAGGAGGTGGACCACACTATCGCCTACGTCACGTTCATACTGACACCAGCTAGCCAACTGGGACTGCTGCATTTGGCTAGGGGCATACTGTATATCTATGTACTGTGCTGTGTACAGTCTCATTACGAGAGATCCAACAGATGGAGACCGAGCTCGAGCCTGGCCCCGGTCCAAAAACCTAATACTAGGGCCTTTCAGGTCAAAGGTCAGGCTGCAACAAACCATTGAAAATGACCTAAAAATTGTGCCGAATCATTTGCATGTGCTGCTGATTTTATAGGAACGATAGTTAAATTTCTGGGAGCTAATTATTGGGGGTTGATAGGTTTGAGAATGGAACTCCCAGGTATAAGGTAAATGCACCCACTTGGGCAGCGGTAGGGCGGGGGCTGGGGATGGCCCACACAAACCGGAATTCTTCCATTTTTTGAATGATTGAATTTAATACTTTTTTCTTCGAAAAAAGTGACCGCCCCCTCCCATTAAGCAGGTGTCTTAAAATTTTCCAAAAAAAATTTCTCCCCTTCCCCCCTGTCCTTCCCCTCTCCACTCCTCCCCCCCCCCCTCTTCGCTGCCCCTCTGACACCTTCTGAAGAAGTGTTGGGGAAACTGCGAAGGAACAGTCGCCATCTTGGCCAGAGATGTCGGCTGCAAATATTATTTTTCTGACTCTCAACCATGGAAGATCCGGGATTTGAACCCGCATCTCCCGATTGAGAGTCTGATGCGCTACCACAGAGCCACGCTCTGATGCAACGAGAGTGTGAGTGTTGGAAGGGTCTGGCCTATTTACCAGATGCACTTCGAAGAGAAATAAATGTGTAAATGATGAGAGGTGAAGTAAGTAACAGCGAGAAAGGTCCATAGCGATAAAAAGAAACGACGTCTTTCGTTTTCAGGATTCGAACCTCCAACCTTCAGGTTACGAAGAGAGAGTCCTAACCACTAGACCACTGCGCTCCTTCGATACTGACACTCTCTCCAGCATGTACTTATGGTAAAGAAAGGGCGCCATCGCTTCATGATGGGCTGTAATGACTTGCAAGAATATATTTTGACATGTTTTTCTCTGCATAAAACTCCATGGCAGCAAAGTGTGCAAAACCGATTATCTCATTTCGGTTTGTAAAGAAACGTCGAACTCCTGCATATTTTGTCATCATCTCTATTTTGCTGAAAGTTGGCCTACAATAATGGACTTGAGGATCAGTAAATATGTCATTATTTCAATAATTGCACACATTAGAATCAAAAGTGATAAGGAACGCCACGATGCCATTATTTTCAAGCAGACTTTTTATTACTGCTTATGACGTCGACATATTTTCCCAATTCAAGTCAGTCTCTCACAAAGTATAGGATATCCTGCCACATATACTTGACGGAAGACACGTTGCCTGACTGACAGGATGAAACTGACCTTGAATATGTCATTATTGCCAAGTAATTGCCCTTACGTAGCTCTTCAATAATTATTTTCTAGAGAAGTACAGGTGTGGACTTGAAGATGGTCCAATTTTTGAAAACCTGAGAAGCAGGAGTGGAAAAGAGGGCAGCAAAATGACCCAGGCTGTCAACCTTGCCTCGGTGTCATCTGAGGTCAAAGTTCACAATCATGGTCCAAATAGACAACTATTTTGCATCCACGATGACATATGTTGGGAAATGCAACATAAGAACTTCATACTGGACATGATTGTTTCAAAAAGCAGATCTTAACAATCTTTATCGAAGGGAAAAGAAAATAATGGCCGATATGGAATAGCTGTCCAGATGTAGAAAATAATTATCGGCTGATGGTCAGCACTTGTGTGGTCACCCCAAATCCATACAGCTAGATGACACCAACACAAATGTTCATTTTATTTTTCACCTTCTCCGTGGCTTCTCCTCCATCCCCCTGCCCATGTCCACCCTCTTCCTCTTCATGGCCCTTGTCTCCACAGTGTTTCAACCGTTCTCTTCAGATTCTGGCTTAACAACAAGCTAGTTACATCCGCCATCAGTTTAAAACTTCCCTTTCACGCCAGACATGTTATGATCCATTTTGATCTGCGTCATCATTAATTCATTTGCCCTGATGAAGCTCGCACTTGATTGTTCATGTACAAACTGGAGTCTTGTGTCCCCCAAAAAGGGCGCTGGCCTATAGCAAGGGGCTGTGAAATAAATGAATAAAAGGGAACTGTCCGCATATTAATCATTTTCAATCATCACCGCATATTACTTTAATTACAATCCCAGGAGTACATTTCCAACACAGCCAAATGTGCATACAGTGTACAAACTATTGCTGGTCTTCAGCATGTGGATTCAGATACCATGCAGTATGGCAGTGATTGCCAATTTAATAAGGCACTGCAATCCTGCAAAGTGTTGCAATCACACGTTGAGCAAAGTGACAAACTGTATGTTGGGAAAGTACAACATGAGAAATTAACAATGGCCATTAATATGCATAAACTTTAATCTTGTTGTTTGCTGCCTGGAACTGAGCACAGCCCTCTGGGCTCGCGTCCAGCTTGCTGCAACAGTAGAGATAAAGGTACCGGAGGTTGTGGCATCTCCTCACCAGGTCTATGAGCGGGGATTTGGTGACCTCGTTGCTTCCCACCAAGCAGAAATCAGTCAGGAGAGGGCAGTTCATGGCAATGGCTGATATGCAACTGTCGTCAAGAATTGAGGAATAATAAAGGTAGAGCTTCTGCAGGCTACCCACGACGTTCGGCTTGGAGAAAAATCTCTGCAGACCTTGTGCAGTGCAGGAGACGAAATTTATCAGGGTCAAGCTACGGAGGTTGTGCAGTTTCCCAATCCCGTCTTCCAGGCCAGCATCAGTTAGGTTCTCGCAGGATTGAAATTTCAGCTCCTCCAGCTGAGGGAAGTGTGCGAGGAGAAGGAAGGACTCCGGATTAATGAAGTGTTCGACCGTCAGTTTCCTCAGTTGGCCCCCTAGAGTGCAGCCGAGCACATCCACTTCCCTGTCAGCCATTTCCATGAGAAGCGACATACAGGTGAGTTTCAGCCAGTTTCTCCCAGTGGCCATGTCCGATGGTGGAGGAAACTCATCGCCAGATATGGTTATATCCTCCAGTTCCGGACAGGAATTCAAAATGTCCAGGGGATGCCTCGAATACTTGAGGCATAATATGCGGATGCGCTGCAGTTCACTGCACCTGCGTTGTAAAAATTAAATAACGAAATGTTGATAAATGACACTTTAGGAGCCACTTCCCCCAAATATTAGTGTGTTATACTTACTTTCGTGTGATCAGTACCAGCATCTTCTGTGACACCACACTATCATGAATAATGAGGCCCTCCAGATGAGGAAGATTCTCCACTACGACTTTCTGCAGCGAATAAGCCTCCGCTCCATACCAGTTCATCAAAGTAACCGACTTCAGATGGGTTATGTTGCTGGTGACCACCTGCACCGTTTCCTCCAGAGTGAAGTGCTCGCGGTCAAAGGTCGCCTTATTCCTAATAAACCACTCCGTAGCCACCCTGCACCAATCCTCGCACACCAGTGGGACGGTGGTAAGGAGGGATTTCTTTGGCAGGTAGGAGAACACATTCGCCTTCATCTCGTCTGGCAGGTCGGCAAAGGTCTTGACGCTATCCTGCAATTGTCAAGATATTGCATATGTAAAAAGAGTAATGATCATTTTTAAGTGCAGGTATTGCGTGTCTGGGGCAGCCCCAGTTGGCTTCATGTCACCCTGCACTCACCATGGCTTCCACTTGACAGTGTCGCTGCCTTCCCTTGCTGTCCACCTTCCTCCTTGGCTTCTCCACCACTCTGCACAACAGGTGAACAGGAGGACCCTCTTTGTCTTGGTGGAACTTGTCTTTGTCTCCTCAGCGATCCATCCAAAAAATTCGCTCGCCAACCCCCGTTGCCAAATTTCCCCCCTTTCGAAAACTTGCAGAACCCGGTTAAACCCTAAAAAATAGTGCAATAATACAAGATAATTAATCCAAATTGCATTTTGCAGGTTACATTAATTATGACAGTTCCTTTTTAGTGCAAATAATCCGAAATTTTGGTTGCGTCCGGATTTGCCGTGACGCGTTCTGTGGGTGTGTCCGAATATGGGCAGAAGGAACGGACCGGAAGCATAGGTCGGAACGCACCCAAGATGGCGGCTTGAGTTATCCATGAAAATTATATGCTATAATATTAATTTCTGGCCCTAATTAGAGCTCCTGCAGGGCGCCTGATGATCGGGACACTATGTTCATATTTCGTGAGCATAATAGGAGTTACATTCTCAGTAATTAGGGAAGCACTTGACCGCACATTTATCGTCCATTACTGTTCTGTACTTTACGAACTCATTACACGATGGAAATTTGGAGTGTGCTGCTGGCCGCCCGGAACTGACCCAGGGCCTCTGTGCTCAGCTTGTTGCACCAGATCAGCTGAAGTCGCCTGAGGTTGTGGCACCTCCTCACCAGGTCAAGGAGCGGGGCGTTGGTGACCTCGTCTGTTCTCTCCAAGCAGAGATGAGTCAGACGAGGGCAGTTCGCAGCAATGGCTGATATGCAATTGTCGTCCAGAGTTGGGCAATGAGAAAGGCTGAGCGTCTCAAGGCTGCCGACAACGTTTGGCTTGGATAAAAACGCCTGCAACCCTTGTGCAGTGCAGTCGGATAAGTACAGCAGGGTCAAGCTACGGAGGTTGCGCAGTTTCCCAATCCCATCATGCAGAGCAGCGTCGGTTAGGTCACCACAGTATTGGATCTGCAGCTCCTCCAGCTGAGGGAAGCACCCAACGAGAAGGTAGGATTCTTGCTCACGGAATAAATCGATGCAGAGCTTCCTCAGCTGGCCCCCAAGAGTGCGGGCGAGCACTTCCACTTCCCTGTCTGCGCTGTCCATGATAAGAGACATTCTGGTGAGTTTCGGCCAGTTACTCCCAGTGGCCATGTCCGATGGTGGAGGAAACTCGTCGCCAGATATGGTTATATCTTCCAGTTCCCAACAGGAATTCAAAATGTCCAGGGGATTCCTTGAATAGTTCAGGCATTCTAGATCGATGTGCTGCAGTTGGCTGCACCTGTGTCATAAAAATTAAATCATGAACTGAATGAAAAATGGTGCATTAAGCACTACGTTCACCAAAAATACGCCCGTTACTTACTCTAGTGCAATCAGTTCCAGCATGTTCTGTGACACCGAGGTAACATCAACATTGAGATGCTTCAGATGAGGAAGATTTTGGGCTACTACTTTCAGCAGGGAATCTGAATCCTCTCCCTCCCAGTCAATCAGAGCAACTGACTTCAGACGGGTCCTGTTGCTGGTGACCACCTGCACCGATTCCTCCAGAGTGAAGAGCCAAAAGTCAAAGATCGCCTTATCCCTAAGGCCCAGCCACTCCGTAGCCACCCTGCACCAATCCTTGCACACCAGTGCGATGCTTGTACGGAGGGTATCATCCTCCAGGTACGAGAACACCTTTGCCTTCATCTCGTCAGGCAGGCTGGCAAAGGTCTTGATGCTAGTCTGAAATTATCGTAATGATCATTTTCAGCACAGGTATCTTGTGTCTGGGCAGACCCGTCACCGAGATAATTAGCTTCATGTCACCCCGCACTCACCATGGCTTCTACTGGACAATGTTGCTGGTTGCTGCCTGCCCTGTTTTCCACCTTTCTCCTTGGCTTCTCCTCCATCCCCCTGCCCATGTCCACCCTCCTTCTCTTCATGGCCCTCGTCTCCACAGTGTTCCTTCCCTTCTCCTCGGCCTCCCTCACCATCTTCGTCCTTCCAGTCTCCATCAATCCCCCTTCTTCCTTCCAACCTTCCAATCACTGGACCCGTAGGCCTCCAACAATCAACCCGCAACCCAACAAAGCCCGGCAACAATCGACCGGAATCAGGGGGAAAAAAGAATTCAAGAAAATAATTCAGAGGCGCCGAAATTCCATCGTTCCATTGTCGGCGGCCATCTTTGGATTTGCTCAACAAACCACTGTTGCCAAATTTCCCACAATTCGAAAACTATGCAGACGCAGTTAAACCCTAAAAATAGTGCAACATTACGAGATATTAGCACAAATTGCTGGTTATGTCAATAATATAATAAAAGTTGCTTTTTAAGTTCAATAGAGCGAAATTTCGGTTGCGTCCGGAATTAGCGTGACGTGCCCTGTGGGTGTGTCCGAATATGAGCGGAAGGAACGGACCGGAAGCATAGGTCGGAACGCACCCAAGATGGCGCCCGACTCTTGAGCTATTATCCATGAAATTATGTGCGATGATATTAATTTCTGGCCCTAATTAGAGCTCCTACAGGGCGTCTGATGATCGCGACACGAAGTTAATATGTGGTAAGCATAGTAGGAGTTACATTCTCAGTAATTAGGGAAGCACAACATGAAAGCACATGTACGGTACGAACTCATTGCACGATGGAAATTTGGAGGGTGCTGCTGGCCGCCCGGAACTGACCCAGAGCCTCTGCGCTCAGGTCCAGCTGGCTGCAACTGATGAGCTCAAGGTGCCAGAGGTTGTGGGATCTCCTCACCAGCAGGGTGTTGGTGACCTCATCGCATCTCACGCATCTGCGCCATCATTAATTCATTTGCCCTGATAAAGCTCGCACCAGATTGTCCCCCAAAAAGGGCACTGACCTACAGCAAGGGGCTGTGAAATAAAAAAATAAAAGGGAACCGGCCGCATATTGATCATTTTCAATCATTACCACACATTGCTTTAATGTCAATTCCAGGCGTACACTTTCAATACAGCCAAATGCGCATTGGGTGTACAAATTATCCCTGGTCATTCGACATGTGGATTCAGAATGTAAATTAAATATAATAAATGGATACCCCGTGATAGGCCCCTTGGGCCGCTTAGGGGATCATCTTTTAAATAACCGACTTTAATCATTTGCCTGTAATGTGATGGATTTTGATAGTGGGAGGAAACGGGAGAACCCGTCGAAACTCTATCCACATAAGTATATCCTCCGTCCGACCCGGGGATCGAACTCGGGACCTTAGAGGTGGAAGGCTGAGGCGCTAACCACTCCGCCACTGTGTCACCCGAATGTCAATTAAATAAGGCACTGCAATCAGGCAAAGTATTGCAATCACAAGTTTAACGAAAGTGACAATCAGTATGTACTATTAACCGCAAATGTAATGCAAATGGAACCACTAAAGGGATATGACCTGCCAAAATGACACGTAATTTTAATCGCAATATTTTCTGGAGGTTATCTGCAGGTTCAGCGTTACATTGTAGAATTTAAAGCTACATTTTACATGTATGTGGGACGCATAATTAGAGAAATTATCTGGTTATTGTAAACATCAGAATGGGAAAGTTCCCATTTTTTTACCTCGTCATTTCTCGTGACCCATAGCGGTTATCTTGTTAGAAAAATATGTCCCTGTGACCTTGACAAAATACGATCCTAAGTGCCAAATGTCGATTGTCTAGAGGAAAAAAATAATGTTGGGTGAACCGGTGAACCTAGTTGTATGATCTCACATGGAATTACCCAAACTAGAAATAAAGTTGCACGAATAAGTAGTGCCGCCCTCAAACAGATACCAGGACTGTGCGGCCACTTGCGGGGACCATGCGGCCAAGGGACCGCGGCCGTGACCGGTGAGCAGAGGGTTGTGGATTCCGGACCATCGCCAAATAAACATATCCGTAACCTGCCAGCCCCCAGGATTACCAACGCATAAACACAAAAGCACATAAACAGTCGCGACATTACTTTTGCAGTTGATAGTACAGTACAACATAAGAAATGAATACTGGCCATGAAAACTGTCTGTTTCAAAAAGTAAGATTATCTCGTAACAACTCAACCATCCTTACACATTGCAAATTCTATTAGGATTAGGATTAGCGTAACTGACGCAACAAACCTTGCCAAGTTGCGCCAGTTACGACTTTCATATCTCGACTATTCCATGGCTCTGCTGCTATCTGGCAGCACAACGTTGCCATGCGCCTTCTTCGTCTGACAAAATGACATAATGATCTGCTTTGAATAAGTCATAGCCACCTCACAAGGGGCGACTGAATATTTGGATAGTGACTCTTCCGGAATGGAATTACCCTCCACCATAAGGGCTGTCCTTTTTTTTTTTTGGTTCATGTGCAACATGAAACTCTTAGGATGTGACGTTGTATCTGTGAGTGATGCGTCAATCAGGTGGAATCAGGCTGATGCATAAAATTTGAAGCTTGCTGTTCACAGCCTGGAACTGACCCAGGGCCTCTGCACTCACGTCCAGCTTCATGCACCACTTGAGTTGGAGGCGTTGGAGATTGCGGCACCTCCTCACCAGATCTAGGAGCGGGGCGTTGGTGACCTCGTGGCATTCCATCAAGTAGAAATGAGTCAGGAGAGGACAGTTTGCAGCAATTGCCGATATGCAACTGTCGTCCATAGTTGAGGAATCAAAAAGGCTGAGCTTCTGAAGGCTGCCGACCACGTTGGGCTTGGAGAAAAACCTCTGCAAACCTTGTGCAGTGCAGTGGTAGGAGTATCGCAGGGTCAAGCTACGGAGGTTGTGCAGTTTCCCAATCCCGTCTTCCAGGCCAGCATCAGTTAAGTGGAGGCAGAATTGGATTTCCAGCTCCTCCAGCTGAGGGAAGTGTGCGAGGAGAAGGAAGGACTGCGGCCTACTGAAGTATCCAACGATCAGTTTCCTCAGCTGGCCCCCAAGAGTGCGAGCAAGCACTTTCACGTCCTTGTCTGTGTCGTCCATGGGGCAAAGCGACAAGCTCGTGAGCTTCGGCCAGTTTCTCCTGGTGACCTTGTTTGATGGCGCAGTAACCACATAGCCAGATATGGTTAGATCCTCCAGTTTCTGACAGGACTTCAAAATGTCCAGGGGATGCCTCGAATAGTCACCCCAGCAGTAGGTGTCCAGCTGGATGCGCTGCAGTTCACTGCACCTGTGATGTAAAAATTAAAATAATGAGCTAATGACACTTTAGGAGCTACTTCCCCCCAAAATTAGCGGGTTACTTACTCTCGTGTTATCAGTTTCAGCATATTCCATGACAGCGAGGTATTATGAATACTGAGGCGCCTCAGATGAGGAAGATTCTCGGCTACTACTTTCAGCAGCGAGGTACAATCCTGTCCAAACCAGTTGATCATAGTAACCGACTTCAGATGGGTCCTGTTGCTGATGACCACCCGCACCGATTCCTCCCGAGTCAAGTCCCGACGGTCAAAGGTCACGTTATCCCTAACACCCAGCCACTCCGTAGCCACCCTGCACCAATCCTCGCACACCAGTATGATGATCGTACGGAGGGTCTTCTCTGGCAGGTAGGAGAACACCTTTGCCTTCATCTCGTCAGGCAGGTTGGCAAAGGTCTTCGCGCGGGCCTGCAATTGCAAAGGAATTGCTTATGTAAAAAAGAGTAATGATCATTTTTTCAAGTACAGGCATTGCGTGTCTGGGGCAGCTGGCTTCATGTCGTATCCCGCACTCACCATGGCTTCTACTGGACAATGTTGCTGGCTGCTGCCTTCCTTGTCCTCCACCTTCCTCCTACGGAGTATTCCAGAGTGGCATTCCTCCAGGCAAAGACAAGTCAGGAGAAGGCAGTTCATGGCAATGGCTGATGTGCAACCATCGTCCAGTGTTCGGCAATGAGAAAGGCTGAGCTTCTCAAGGCTACCCACAATGTTCGGCTTGGAGAAAAATCTTTGTACAGCCTGTGCAGTGCAGGACCTGAACGTTCCCAGGGTCAAGCTGCTATGGTTGCGCAGTTTCCCCATCCCGTCTTCCAGGCCAGCATCAGTTAAGTACTGGCAGGATTGGATTTCCAGCTCCTCCAGCTGAGGGAAGTGTGCGAGGAGAAGGAAGGACTGCGGCTCATTGAAGGATTTAACCGTCAGTTTCCTCAGCTGTCCCCCCAAAGTACAGGCGAGCACCCCCACTTCCCTGTCTGCGTTGTCCATGGTAAGAGACACGTCGGTGAGTTTTGGGCAGTCTTGCCCGGTGGCCTTGTCTGATGGCGGAGGGATGTCCAGTGGATTCCTCAAGTAATATTATTCATCCTGTTGAAACAGCTCAGGTCGATTTCCTGTTGTTCGCTGCACCTGTGTCGTAAAAATAAAAGGAATGAACTGGCGATAAATGACACTTAACGCACCATATCAACCGTCCTTCACTCACTTTTGTGCAATCAGTTCCAGCATCGGCTGACGGTCAGCACTGGTGCGGTCACCCCAAAGCCATGCAGATGATACCAACACATATTTTCATTTTATTTTTCACCTTTTCCCGTGGCTTCTCTTCCATCCCCCTGCCCATGTCCACCCCCTTCCTCTTCATGGCCCTTGTGTCCACAGTGTTTCAACCCTTCTCTTCAGATTCTGGCTTAACAAAATAAATAAATAAATAAATAAATAAATAAAGCAACAAACTAGTTAGATCCGCCATCAGTTTGAAAATTCCCTTTCAAGCCAGACATGTTACGATCCATTTTGATCTGCGCCACCGTCAGTTCATTTGCCCTGATGGAGCTCGCACTTGATTGTTCATGAACAAACTGGAGTCTCGTGTCCCACAAAAAGAGCAGTGCCCTAGCAAGGGGCTGTGAAATAAGTGAATGAATAAATAAAAGGGAACTGGACGCATATTAATCACTTTCAATCATTACCGCACATTGCTTTAATTTCAATTCCAGGCGTACATTTTCAATACAGCCAAATGCGCATACGGTGTACAAACTATCCCTGGTCATTCAACATGCGGATTCAGACACAACGCAGTATGGCAGTGATTGTCAGTTAAATAAGGCACTTCAGTCCTGCAAAGTATTGCAATCACACGTTGAACAAAGTGACAAACAGTGTGTTGGGAAAGTACAACATGAGAAATTAACAATTCCCATGAAAACTGATTGTTTCAAAAAGCATCTCAGTGACAACTGTTAACCTGAAGATTATCTCGTAAAAACTCAACCATCCTTACACATTTCAAATTCATACAGAAAATGAGTTTCACTTCCAACTCTTACATCCACCGTAAGGGCTGTACTCTTTTTTTGTTCATGTGCGACATGGAATTAGGATTTAGGATACGTGACGCCGAGTGATGCGGTGCCCAGGTGCAGAAATGCGGAGGGTGCTGCTGGCCGCCCAGAACTGACCCAGGGCCTCTGCTCTGAAGTCCACCTTCCCGCAGTTGTTGAGTATGAGGTGCTGGAGGTTGCCGCATCGCCTCACCAGGTCAAGGAGCGAGGCATTGGTGACCTGGCTGCTTCTCATCAAGTAGAATTCAGTCAGGAGAGGGCAGTTCATGGCAATGGCTGATATGCAACTGTCGTCCACAATTGAGCAACGACCAAGGCTGAGCTTCTCCAGGCTACCCACAACGTTAGGCTTGGAGAAAAAAAATTTTAAAGCCTGTGCAGTGCAGGAGGGGAACTGGTACAGAGTCAAGCTACGGAGGTTGTGCAGTTTCCCAATCCCATCTTCCAGGCCAGCATCAGTTAAGTGGAGGCAGGAATATAATTTCAGCACCTGCAGATGAGTGAAGTGTGCGAGGAGAAGGAAGGACTGCGGCTTCTTGAAGGATTCAACAGTCAGTTTCTTCAGCTGGCCCCCCAGAGTACAGGCGAGCACCTCCACTTCCCAGTCAGCGTTGTCCATGAAAAGCGACACGTTGGTGAGCTTCGGCCAGTTTCTCCCGGTGACTTTGTTCGGTGGCAGAGAAACCTCAACGCCAGATATGATTATTTCCTCCAGTTCCCGACAGGAATTTAAAATGTCCAGGGGGTGTCTAGAATAGTCACTCCAGTGGAGGGCTCCTAGGTAGATGCGCTGCAGTTCACTGCACCTGCGATATAAAAATTAAATAATGAACTGATGGTAAATGACACTTTAGAAGCTACTTTAACCAAAAATTATCAGGTGACTTACTCTTGTGCAATCAGTTCTAGCACATTTTGTGACACCCGAGGTGACCCCAAATAATTGCTATAAATACTGAGGCGCTTCAGATGAGGAAGATTCTCGGCTACTACTTTCAGCAGCGAATCATGATCCTCTTCACTCCAGTTTCCCCTCAAAGTAACCGACTTCAGATGGGTCCTGTTGCTGGTGACCACCTGCACCGATTCCTCCAGAGTGAAGTGCATGCGGTCAAAGGTGGCCTTACGCCTAATACCCATCCACTCCTTGGCCACCTTGAACCAATCCTTGCACACCAGCGTGCTCCTGTAGAAAGATTCCACGTCCAGGTACGAGAACACCTTTGCCTTCATCTCGTCAGGGAGGTGGGCAAAGGTCTTGACACTGGCCTGCAAAGAACAAAAATCAGTGCCACAGTTCCAGGCAAAAGGGTGATGGTCAGCACTGGTGCGGTCACCCCAAAGCCATGCACGTGACACCAGCATTTTTTTTTTTTTCTATTTTATTTCACCTCTCCCTGTGGCTCCTCTTCTTCCTCCATCCCCCTGCCCATGTCCACCCTCCTTCTCTTCATGGCCCTCGTCTCCACCGTGTTCCAAGCCTTCTCTTCAGCATCCCTCACCATCTTCATCCTTCTGGTCTCCATCATCTTGACTACCCTCCTCGCCCTTCCAACCACTGGATCCGGAGGCCTCCAACAATCAACCCGCAACCCAACAACAAGGCCCGGCAGCAACAATCGACCGGAATAAGGGGAAAGGGGAATTTAAGAAAGTAATTCAGAGGCGCCGAAATTCGACCGTTCCATTGTCGGCGGCCATCTTGGACTTGCTCAACGAACCCCTGTTGCCAAATTTCTCGAAATTGGAAAACTATGGAGACGCAGTTAAGGCCTAAAAATAATGCAATATTACGAGACAGTAACACAAATTGCCTCATGCAGGTTATGTAAATTATAACAGTTGCTTTTTAGTAGTGCAATAGAGCGAAATTTTGGGTGCGTCCGGAATTGGCGTGACGCGTCCTGCGGGTGTGTCCGAATATGAGCAGAAGGAACGGATCCAACGAGAACGGATCGGATGCATAGGTCGGAACGCGCCCAAGATGGCGGCTTGAGCTATCCATGAAATCACATGCGATAATAATTGTTCTGTGCCGTACAAACTCATTACGCGATGGATATTTGATTCTCGAGGTTCCTTCGATAACGGAGGTAACCCCCAATCACTTACGGTTATTGTTGCTAGTTCGTGGCAAGGGCTCATAATGTCCCGGTAATGCTGCTTGGAGTAGCCTACTCCTCGAAATGATCTAGGTGGATGCGCTGCAGTTGGCTGCACCTGTGTCGTAAAAATTAAAATAATGAACTGATGATCAATGATGCTTTATGCACTACGTTCGCCACAAATCCGCTATCTTCATGTGTTTTTGTCATCAATGCCATATTCTCGTCGTGCTGCTTTTGCCCCTGCTGCAGCGCTTCTCTCTGTATGGCGATGATATCTTCCTTGACCCTTTCCGCTGCACTGCCTTTGAATTTCTTTTGCTTCTTGACTGGTCGATCAAGGTCTGAAATGATGGCACAGCACACTGTTATTTCAGTTAAGAGGATAGGCCTTAGACACTGCCTATTCAGTGTGTAAACATAATATGATGAGATTTTGCTGGGATTTAAATTAATACTGAAATTGTGGCTAAATTATGGCCATACAGCATGTCACTTAACTGCATGCCTGCACATGCTGGTATCTCATATCTTCTGAAGGTAATGTCATGACTTCAGTCTTGCGCCGAGGTTACCTTTCACGTCTCAAATACAATTACATATAAAAAGATCCCTGTCTTGGAATACAGGTTATGCCCCTATAAATGAACCTGTCAAAGGAGGGCTTTGTCCCTTTAAGAAGGCGACTGACTGTGAGTCATACCAAGGTCATACCTGATGAGTCGCTTGGGCTAGCACTGGTTCTTTCACTGTTGTTGCTGCTAGCTTGGCTCCCTGTGGAGAGGAATGCATCAGTTGTAGCACTGTAACTTTAACCTTGGCCAATAAGGCAAGGAGCAAGCTTACCTCCAGCTCCAAGGATTGTGTCTTGGATTGCAAGTGGCTCCACGTTGGGCCTATCCCCCATTAACTCCTCCATCTCGTCCTCATATTCAAAATCCTTGCGCCCATTACCACTTGTGGAGTTGTGATCTCTTGTACGCTTAAATGCACTTTGGAGGGTCTTCCATCCGCCCATGACTTGATTGACTGAGAATTGCGTTCCTGCCGTGGCATTGACTGTCGTGGTGGTGAGCTGCCACAGGTTCTTTTTTTTGTACAGCGGGTTTTCCCACTTTTTACCCATCTCCTTTCTTGACTCCAGCAAAGCCAGTGTGGCAGAGCAATCCCAAACTAGAAAGAAAGGCAGCAACTTGTACTGTCAATTTTTAACACTCTCACTACAAGCATTCAGGCAACAGCATAATGCAGAGTGGCATGTAATGGGAATTTTTGTGACGACGTCTCGACTGACTCGACGCCCAATAAAATACAATGAATTAAATACGGCCTACCTGTGCCTGCTGACTGCCTTGTCGGTGTCCCTGCCTCGTCCGTCTCCTCACAATCACCTGCGAATAACAGGCCACGTGGTTAAAGGTTGCCTATAAATTTACTCATGTGCACTTACTTAGCTCATCGACTACGCCTTCCATTGAACTTGCGCCTTCTTCTGCCCCTTCTTCACTACTTGCACTCTGGGGGCGGCACTGGTGTTCCGCTTCATCAGCAATAAACTCCAGGCAAATAGCGCAGTATTGGAACGCGTAGGACGCCATTGTCGGGTTCGGGAGCAGTCTTTCCCGTGGCCACTTCTTGTCACGAATCATGGAATCAGGCTCTGATTTTTCCGGTGTCTTTGCCTGGACCTCTGAGACACCCAACCCACCAGCAACCTGAAACAAAATCAGATTGTCGCACATTGAATCATGGGGCCATGTGAAAATTAATGTGACAGTTCCATGCAAAATGATTGGCTGATGGTCACCACTGGTGCGGTCACGCCAAAGCCATACAGATGATACCATGACAAATTTTCATTTTATTTTCCACCTTTTTCCGTGGCTTCTCCTCCACCCACCTGCCCATGACTACCCTCTTTCTCTTCATGGCCCTTGTCTCCACAGTGTCCCAACCCTTCTCTTCAGCTTCTGGGTTAACAACAATCTAGTTACATCCGCCGTCAGTTTGAAAATTCCCTTTCACGCCAGACGTGTTATGATCCGTTTTGATCTGCGCCATCATTAATTCATATGCCTTGAAGAACCTCGCACTTGATTGTTCATGTACAAACTGGAGTCTTGTGTCCGCCAAAAAGGGCACTGGCCTAGCAAGGGGCTGTGAAATAAAATAAATAAAAGGGAACTGGCCACATAATAATAATTTTCAATCATTACCGCACATTGCTTTAATTTCAATTCCAGGCGTACATTTTCAATACAGTCAAATGTGCATTCCGTGTACCAGCACGTGGATTCAGACACCACACAGTACAGCAGTAATTGTCAATTAAATAAGGCACTGCAATCCTGCAAAGTATTGCAAGCACAAGTTTAACAAAAGTGACAAACAGTATGTTGGGAATGTACAACATGAGAAATTAACAATGGCCATTAAAAAGGATAAATTTGAACCTTGCTGTTCGCTGCCTGGAACTGAACCAGGGCCTCTGGGCTCAGGTCCAGCTTGCTGCACTGGTTGAGCTCAAGGTGGCGGAGGTTGCTGCATCTCCTCACCAGGTCTAGGACGGAGGCGTTGGTGACCCCGTTGGTCTTCACCAAGTTGAAATGAGTCAGAAGAGTGCAGTTCATGGCAATGGCTGATATGCAACTGTCGTAAAGAGCTGAGCAATAAGAAAGGCTGAGCTTCTCCAGACTACCCACAACGTTTGACTTGGAGAAAAACCTTTCTAAAGCCCAAGGAGTGCAGGACAGGAACATTCCCAGGTTCAACCTACGAAGGTTGTGCAGTTTCCCAATCCCTTCTTCCAGGCCAGCATCAGTTATGTGGAGGCAGCATTGGACTTCCAGCTCCTCCAGCTGAGGGAAGTGTGCGAGGAGAAGGAAGTACTCCGGATTATGGAAGCATCCAAGCGTCAGTTTCCTCAGCTGGCCCCCTAGAGTGCAGGCGAGCACCTTCACTTCCCTGCCAGTCAAGCTGTCCATGAGAAGCGACATCGTAAAAATTAAATAATGAACTGATGATAAATTGACACTTTAGGAGCTACTTTCACCAAAAATTATTGGGTTACTTACTCACGTGTGATCAGTTCTAGCACATTCTGTGACACGTAAGTATCACGAATACTGAGGCGCTTCAGCTGAGGAAGATTCTGGGCTACTACTTTCATCAGCGAATCAGCCTCCTCTCCCTCCCAGTTCCTCAAAGTAACCGACTTCAGATGGGTCCTGTTGCTGGTGACCACCTGCACCGATTCCTTCAGAGTGAAGTGCTGACGATCAAAGATCGCCTTGCCCCGAAGATCCAGCCACTCCGTAGCCACCTTGCACCATTCCTTGCACACCAATGCGATGCTCGTACGGAGGGTATCAGCGAATTAGAATTTGCTACACTCCGGTCTATCAAAGTAACCCATTTCAGATAGGCCCTGCTTCTCTTGATCATACACACCCATTCTTTCGGAGTCAATTTCTGGCCGTCCAAGGTCGCCTTCTTCCTGAGACCCAGCCATTTCTGGGCCACCCTGCACCAGTCCTTGCACACCAGTGCGACACTCATCGTACGGAGGGTATTCTCCTTCAGGTCCCAACCCTTCTCTTCAGCTTCTCTCAGCATCTTAAGCTGGCTTAACAACAAACTAGTCACATACGCCATCAGTAAAATAATTCCCTTTCACTCCAGACATGTAATGGTTCATTTTGATCTGCGCCATCATTAATTCATTTGCCCTGATGAAGCTCGCACTTGATTGTCCCCCAAAAAGGGCACTGACCTATAGCAAGGGGCTGTGAAATAAAAAAATAAAAGGGAACTGGCCGCATATTCATCATTTTCAATCATTACCACACATTGCTTTAATGTCAATTCCAGGCGTACATTTTCAATACAGTCAAATGCACATTCGGTGTACAAACTACCCCTGGTCTTTCAGCATGTGGATTCAGAATGTAAATTAAATATACTAAATTTGCAACTTATATTTATTGCAAATGGCAAATGTTAATGGGAAGGGAATTTAAAATGATTCGCATGCGGGTGCATCCTGGTAGCTTATTGCCATCTCTTTATCATTTTCCAACAGTAACTTGAATGGACTCTGTAAATAATTATTCATGTAATGTAACTGACCCAACATGAACAGGATAAGCTCTTTGGGGGGTGATGTAATGACGTGAAACCCTGTCAGCCGAATGTGTTTAGAAGTAAAGTTACAACTGATATGCAATCTACTCCTCGGGAGCAATTTTGCGATTACTTTAGATCACGCCTGTTCTTATTCATATTTTCAGGAGAAATTAGGATTAGCATAACTGACGCAACAAACCTTGCGAAGTTGCGTCATCTACGACTATCATATCTCGACTGTTCCATGGCTCTGCTGCTATCTGGCAGCACAACGTTGCCATGCGCCTTCTTCGCCTGACAAAATGACATAATGATCTGCTTTGAATAAGTCATAACCCCCTCACAAGGCGCGACTTAATTTTTGGATAGTGACTCTTCCGGAATGGAATTACCCTCCACCATAAGGGCTGTCCTTTTTTTTTTTTGGTTCATGTGCAACATGAAACTCTTAGGATGTGACGTTGTATCTGTGAGTGATGCGTCAATCAGGTGGAATCAGGCTGATGCATAAAATTTGAAGCTTGCTGTTCACAGCCTGGAACTGACCCAGGGCCTCTGCACTCACGTCCAGCTTCGTGCACCACTTGAGTTGGAGGCGCTGGAGATTGCGGCATCGCCTCACCAGGTCTAGGAGCGGGGCGTTGGTGACCTCGTGGCATTCCATCAAGTAGAAATGAGTCAGGAGAGGGCAGTTTGCAGCAATTGCCGATATGCAACTGTCGTCCACAGTTGAGTAATTCATAAGGCTGAGCTTCTCAAGGCTGCCGACCACGTTGGGCTTGGAGAAAAACCTCTGCAAACCTTGTGCAGTGCAGTGGCAGGTGTATCGCAGGGTCAAGCTACGGAGGTTGTGCAGTTTCCCAATCCCATCTTCCAGGCCAGCATCAGTTAAGTACAGGCAGAATTGGATTTCCAGCTCCTCCAGCTGCGGGAAGTGTGCGAGGAGAAGGAAGGACTGCGGCTTATTGAAGTATCCAACGATCAGTTTCCTCAGCTGGCCCCCGAGAGTGCGAGCAAGCACTTTCACTTCCCTGTCTGTGTCGTCCATGGGGCAAAGCGACAAGCTGGTGAGTTTCGGCCAGTTTCTCCTGGTGACCTTGTTTGATGGCGCAGTAACCACATAGCCAGATATGGTTAGATCCTCCAGTTTCTGACAGGACTTCAAAATGTCCAGGGGATGCCTCGAATAGTCACCCCAGCGGTAGGTGTCCAGCTGGATGCGCTGCAGTTCACTGCACCTGTGTTGTAAAAATTAAAATAATGAGCTAATGACACTAGCTACTTCCCCCAAAAATTAGCCGGTTACTTACTCTCGTGTGATCAGTTGCAGCATATTCCGTGACACCGAGGTATTATGAATACTGAGGCGCCTCAGATGAGGAAGATTCTCGGCTACTACTTTCATCAGCGAAGCAGCATCCTTTCCTTTCCAGTTCCTCACAGTAACGGACTTCAGATGGGTCATGTTGGTGATGACCACATGCACCGATTCCTCCCGAGTCAAGTCCAGACGGTCAAAGGTCACCTTATCCCTAACACCCAGCCACTCCGTAGCCACCCTGCACCAATCCGCGCACACCAGTATGACGCTCCTACGGAGGGTCTTCTCTGGCAGGTATGAGAACACCTTTGCCTTCATCTCGTCAGGCAGGTCGGCAAAGGTCTTGACGATGGCCTGCAATTGTCAAGAGATATGTAAAAAGAGTAATGATCATTTTTTCAGGTACAGGTATTGCGTGCCTGGGGCAGCCCCAGTTGGCTTCATGTCACCCTGCACTCACCATGGCTTCTACTGGACAACGTTGCTGGTTGCTGCCTGCCTCGTTCTTCACCTTTCCTCCTTGGCTTCTCCTAACACGCTGGGTGCCAACTACTCGACGCTACGATGGAAAGTTAGAAACACTCTCCCAGTGACCTTGCAGTGACCCAGCACTTTATATAGGCAGCCATCTTGAATTCCTTCGACACACTCGAAAAATTCCCCCACCAAAACCAGGTGGTGATGGCCTTGGTGATGGCCTTGGTGATGGCCACCACTTGATTGTTCATGTAATACAAACTTGGGAGTCTTTCATCCCCCAAAAAGGGCACTGGCCTACCAAAGGGGCTCAGTCAGAAATAAATAAACAAATAAATAAAAGGGAATAACTCGTGGCATATTATATAATCAATTTCAATCATTATACCACACATTAATGTCAATTCCAGGCGTACATTTTCAATACAGCCAAAATGCGCATTTCGTGTACAAACTATCCCTGGTCTTTCAACATGTGGATTCAGAATGTCAATTTAATAAGGCACTGCAATCATGGAAAGTATTGCAATCACAAGTTTAACGAAAGTGACAAAGAGTATGTACTATTAACCGCAGAAGTAATGTCGCAAGATGAGGAACATTTTGAAGGCAACCGTTTCAACATAGAGCGTACAATGGAAATACTAAAAAATTCCCATTGTTGTGCAAAAAGGGCACATTTCAGGTGGCCCAATGAAATTGTTAGCCGCATGCTAAGAGTATGAAATTAAAGTGGTGAGTATACACACATGGTCATCTACTCATTACCCCTGAAGGGATATGACCTGCCAAAATGACACGTAATTTAAATCTCAATATTTTTTGGAGGTTATTTACGGGTTCGGAGTTACATTGTAGAATATTAAGCCCCATTTTGCATGTATGTGGGACGCATAATTAGAGAAATTATCCTTGTAAACATCAGAATGGAAAGGTTCCCATTTTTTACCCCGTCATTTCTTGTGACCTGTAGCGGTTATCTTGTTAGAAAAATATGTCCCTCTGACCTTGACAAAATACGGTCCTAAATGACAAATGTCGATTGGCTAGAAAAAATATGTCGGGTGAACATAGTGGTATGATCTCACATGGAATTACCCAAACTAGAAATAAGTTGCACGAATAAGTAGCGGCGACATTACTTTTGCGGTTAATAGTACAAAAGAAATTAATCCTGGCCATGAAAAGGATTGTTTCAAAAAGTAGATTAGTTACAACTGTTAACCTGAACATTATCTCGTAACAACTCAACCATTTGTACACATTTCAAATTCCTACAGATAACCAGTTTCACTTCAAACGCATTACATCCACCATACGTGCTGTAATTTTGTTCGTTTGTTTGTTCATTTATGCAACATGGAATTCTTAGGATGTGACGTTGTAACTGTGAGTGATCCGTCAAAGATGTCCAGTGGATTCCTCAAGTAATTATTCGTCCTGTCGAAACGGCTTAGGTCGATTTCCTGTAGTTCGCTGCACCTGTGTCATAAAAATAAAAGGAATGAACTGGCAATAAATGACACTTAACGCACCATATCAACCCTCCTTTACTGACTTTTGTGCAATCAGTTCCAGCATCGGCTGATGGTCAGCACTGGTGCGGTCACCCCAAAGCCATACAGATGACACCTACACATATTTTAATTTTATTTTTCACCTTTTCCCGTGGCTTCTCCACCTCCCTGCCCATGTCCACCCTCTTTCTCTTCATGGCCCTTGTCTCCACAGCGTCACAACCCTTCTCTTCAGCTTCTGGTTTAACAACAAGCTAGTTACATCCGCCGTCAGTTAAAAAATTCCCTTTCACGCCAGACATGTTACGATCCATTTTGAACTGCGTCATCATTAACTCATTTGCCCTGATGAAGCTTGCACTTGATCGTTCATGTACAAACTGGAGTCTTGTGTCCCCCAATAAGGGCACTGCCCTGGCTAGGGGCTGTGAAATAAATGAATTATTAATTAATAAAAGGGAACATATTAATCATTTTCAATCATTACCGCATATTGCTTTAATTTCAATTCCAGGAGTACATTTCCAATACACCCAAATGCGCATACAGTGTACAAGCTATCGCTGGTCATTCAACATGTGGATTCAGACACCACGCAGTATGGCAGTGATTGTCAATTAAATAAGGCACTTCAGTCATGCAAAGTATTGCAATCACAAGTTGAACAAAGTGACAAACAGTATGTTGGGAAAGTACAACATGAGAAATTAATACTGGCCATTATAATGCAGAAATTTGAACCTTGCTGTTCGCTGCCTGGAACTGAGCCCAGGCCTCTGGGCTCAGGTCCAGCTTGCTGCACCACCAGAGATGAAGGCCCTGGAGGTTGCGGCATCTTCTCACCAGGTCTAGGAGCGGGGCGTTGGTGACATGGTTGTTTCTCACCAAGCAGAAATGAGTCAGGAGAGGGCAGTTTGCAGCAATGGCTGATATGCAACTGTCGTCAAGAGTTGAGCAATAAGAAAGGCGGAGATTCTCAAGGCTGCCGACCACGTTGGGCTTGGAGAAAAACCTTTGTAAACCCTGTGCAGTGCAGGAGGGGATCTCCGATAGGATCAAGCTACGTAGGTTGTGCAGTTTCCCAATCCCGTCTTCCAAGGCAGCATCAGTTAGGTACTCGCAGTATTGGATTTCCAGCTCCTCCAGCTGAAGGAAGTGTGCGAGGAGAAGGAAGCACTCCGGATTGGTGAAGTAATCAACCTCCAGTTTCCTCAGCTGGCCCCCCCAGAGTAAAGGCGAGCACCTCCACTTCCCTGTCAGGGTTGTGTCTGAGAAACGACACGCTGGTGAGTTTCGGCCAGTTTCTCCCGGTGATCTTGTTCGATGGCGGAGTAACCACTTTGGCACATATGGCTATTTCCTCCAGTTCCCGACAGGAATTCAAAATGTCCATGGGAGGCCTTGAAAAGTAATTCATGCCGACTATATCTAGGTAGAAGTGCTGCAGTTCACTGCACCTGTGTTGTAAAAATTAAATAATGAACTGATGATAAATGACACTTCAGGAGCTACTTCCCCCAAAAATTAGCGGGTTACTTACTCTTGCGCAATCACTTCCAGCATATCCTGTGACACCGGGGAATTATAAATACTGAGGCCCTTCAGATGAGGAAGATTCTCGGCTACTACTTCCAGCAGCGAGTCACCATCCTCTCCATACCAGTTCCTCAAAGTAACCCACTTCAGACGGGTCCTGTTGCTGGTGACCACCTGCACCGATTCCTCCAGTGTTAAGTCCAGATGGTCTAAGGTGGCCTTACGCCTAATACCCAGCCACTCCTTGGCCACCCTCAACCAATCTTTGCACACCAGCGTGCTCCTGTAAAGGGATTCCTTCTCCAGGTACGAGAACACCTCTGCCTTCATCTCATCAGGCAGGCTGGAAAAGGTCTTGGCGCTATCCTGCAATTGTCAAGAGATTGCTTGAGTACGTAAAAAGAGTTATAATTATTTTTTCAAGTACAGGCATTGTGTGTCTGGGGGGGCAGCCCCAGTTGGCTTCATGTCCACCCTGCACTCACCATGGCTTCCACTCGACAATATGTTGCTGCGGTTTGCTGCCTTCCTTGTCCTCCACCTTCCTCCTTGGCTTCTCCAAACACCCTTGAACCCTGTGGGGGTTCCGGATCGACCTTCTGTCCTCCCAACAATCAAGCCTCAACCGATCTGCGGCTGGCCAACAATCAACCGAGACCCGAAAGAAGAAGAATAACAATCAAAAAGTTACAAACGAAATTCGAACTGTCCATTGTCGGCGGCCATCTTTGGATATCATTCGGTACACTGTTGCCAGATAACCGGATAGAGTTAAACCCGACAAAATATAGTGCAATGATACAATCCGTTTTATAAAAATATGCAAATTTGTGCATTTAATAAATTAAATGGCTGCTCATTACCTGACTTCATTAGCGAAATTATGGACCGCGTCCGGATTTGCAGTGACGCGTCGTGTGGTTGTGTCCGAATATAATGAGAAGGGAACGGACCGGATGCGGCGGTGGGAACGCGCCCAAGATGGCGTCCGATATATTTGTTGATTTTTTAAGTTGTCGCGAGGGTCTATTTAGCTCAAGAATCTGGTGATTTGCAAGGCCTTTTGGCACGGGTTTTGCACTATCGAAGAGTGGGACATGGTTTGCAAGATTGTACGTGATCCAGTTCGACCACTCCACAAGCCCTAGGAGCGCAAGATAGTAATGTACTAACACCAAGTCCTACCATCCGGCACGTGCCTCTTTGGTATGTAGTGTCAAACGTGTGGAAATGAAGATATTAATTTTTGTGGTCCTTGCATTTTACAGTGGTTTAAAATGCCCACTTGCGGGATACCATTCTGCAGGTCCGGCTATGCTGGCACAACAGCAAAAAACAAGTGGAAAGGGATTCGCCATCCGTCACTTTTCAGACCAAAAAGTCAGGTACGTAAACACGTGTGTGGCTGCACCCAACTGAAATATTATTAAGAGTATTATTGCACTTGGAATAACAGCCATCGTTGTTACTTTCTTGGCTTCTATAAGCTTATCTACCTTAACTTCGTGTGGAAGGAAAGGGGCTATTGAACCTTACGACGGAGGGAGGGAAATACATAATTTTTTCTCGTTTCAATGCAAACTTATCAGTTACGTAGGTTACATTCAGTAAGGTATGTAGTCTGCGAGTTATTGACCAGTGCTCCAGATATTTTCCTTTTTGGTCGTGACGAGATGATCGGGAGAACCGCAAGTTCCACAAATTTTAGTTCAGCTTCTCTCCTAGGCTCTGGGAAGTTCGGGGGTAGGTCACGGAGGGTAGGCAGTAAGAGTCCCAGGGAAATGTCGTGATGGTGATCATGATGATGAGGTTTGAACATTAACCTAACATTTTCTTCTACACTATAGATCCACAACTGAAGTGACAAAGACATGCACAAGCATATGTATATCGTCAGGTCGTGACTCAATGCAGGCCTTTGATAATTAGGAGTGAAGAAATAACATCCGGAAACAGAATGAAAACTTTGTTATGCATCTCATTATGTGCAAGACGCTAACACCGATCTTTACTATTTGCAGGATGAAGCTGACAGGTGGAACAGAAGGGCAAAGGTTGATCCTCCACTGACACTGAAAACATCTGTGTGTGGACTGCATTTCAGGGAGGAGGACATTAGAAGTCCATGCGACACGATAACAATAAAACCCGGCATCCGAGACAGGGAGGGTAATGTGGTCCCTCAAGGAACAGTTGTAGCGACGTTAAGTAGGGTAAAGAAATCCTTGGTACCAGGAGCTGAACCATGTATATTTGAAGGGTATCCACAATACCTGCTGAATCGGCCTCCGCAACGAAAGAGGAAAGCACCAAAAGTCCGCAATGCCACAGGCATTTAAAAAATTGCACTTCCACATCCCCAACTACCTCTTCCCACGGTCGCTGCTGAAAGTGACACACGGATCCATGAACTGCAAGCACCCCAATCTGATGAATCTGTGGCCGGTGGGAATGGTGTTCCTTGGTCAACAGAAAAAGTGAAAATGTAAATGCGAAACCCTCAATGGAACACATTTGAGTTTGACAATCACGTGGCAATAATTCATCTCACGCCGAAACTCGTTATGGACAAGACAATTACCATTCAAGGAAACAAGCCTCCCATCGTAACTATAAATGGAGTGGAAGTTATTCAAGGGACCGCAAACAATGTGAAAACTGTGGAAGAGGTGTCGAAACTGCTGGAGAAGTTGGAAGAGACGAGAGCCTGCATTGGAACTGGGTTACGGAACAATCAATTCAGCTTCTCTTGCTCAGGTGCTGTGGAGTCAAAGTGTAGACGAAGATGTGACCAGTGCATGCTCTTGAAGGAAAGGGAAAGGAAATTGTCTGACAGGATAAAAAGAAAATGAAAAAAACATGCGGGTGCAAAGGAGAGGTGGCAGGATGAGATCACTAGCCGGAGCAAAGAAAACCTGCTACAGACTGTAAGTGATCGACATTCCAAATTTTATTTTTTTCATGTTAGCCCTGGTCATGCTACGGCATTTATTTTGTGTAAAACTGGAGTCTAGTGTCCCCCAAAAAGGGAACTGCCCTAGCAAGGGGCTGTGAAATAAATAAATAAATAAAACGGAACTAGCAGCACATTAATCATTTTCAATCATTACCGCACATTGCGTTAATTTCAATTCCAGGCGTACATTTACAATCCAGCCAAATGCGCATTGGTGTACAAACTATCGCTGGTCATTCATCATGTGGATTCAGACACCACGCAGTATGGCTGTGAGTGTCAATAGAATAAGGCACTGCAATCCTGCGAAGTATTGCAAGCACAAGTTTAACAAAGCGACAAACGGTACGTTGGGAAAGTACAACATAAGAAATTAATACTGGCCATGAATACTGGCATTGTCTCGTCTCTAAAAGTAGATTAGTGACAGCCTGTTCATGTTCATATTTTCAGGAGGAATTAGGATCAGCGTAACCAAGAGCTAGCTAGTAATAATAAACAATCAGCGCAGCGATGCTCATCGCACATTGAAACGCTCACATGTAAAGGCGGCATTATTATCATGTCTGGCCTTTTTTACAACAATATTATGTCACATCGGATGTGATTGGTTGGGAATAAGGGTTGGAGAATATCACAGTGCTGCAAAGAACTGCAAGCAGGTTGGCACGATAAACACAGAAAGTATCTTTCAGTTACATTTCTTGTTGTGTACCAACACATTAATCTTATTACAACGTAAATCATGGCTGTTCATACGTACATAGATGAACCAGAAGGACAACATAGCTTGTCTGAACTAGTGTTTAAGCATGTGCAAGGTCACATCTTTGCTTTGGATTACCCTGAAACTGGATTCAGGACTTGGTGGATTTAACCCGTATGGCAATGATATGAGAATCAATTTGTGCAATGTTTGATTATTCAGAAGTTCACTCCAGATAAAACCGACTTCATGGGCCTGCAAAAAAAAAAGGCTGTTATAACCTAGATCTGTTATATAGCCAAACCGCCACTTTTTGGAACACATATACACATGTTATCTACCTGCTGTATGGCTATATTGCACACTAGGCCTACTGCAGACTGATTAATGAGAACGATCCACTAAAATAGCTCACCCGTAAATTATGCAGTACCCAAATAATCAGCCATTTTCTTTTGCCGTCTCCTTTTTGCCAAATATACCAGGAAAATTGTTGCAATGTCAGTGGTAAATGGGACAACCACCCTCGCTCCAGCATGCAGTGTTTTCCTACGTGTGAGAAATGGGCAATCGAAAGCAGCATATTTTCCCTCCCAGCCTCCCAGGGGCTTAGAAATTGTCTGTTATAGTCGCAGACATGAGGTGATAAATGAGTCTGCTATAAGTTTTGAGGAATAAAAATACACAGGACGGCAGGGCCTTATGGAAGTATGCCGAAAGCTGCCTTGAGACTCTGTTATAGGCAAGGCTATGATAGTAACCTGTAGTATCCTGACCAACCAGTATGTTATTACTCTTATTAGGTGCTACGCTCTGGTCAGGAATGACAATTCAATACAACAACAACAATACAATATCAGAAAAGGGTCTCAAAAAGGGCACTGCCCTAGCAAGGGGCTGTGAAATAAATAAATAAATGGAAGGGAACTGGCCGCACATTAATCATTTTCAATCGTCACCGCATATTGCTTTAATTTCAATTCCAGGCGTACATTTTCAATACAGCCAAACGCTCATTCGGTGTACAAACTATCGCTGGTCTTTCAACATGTGGATTCAGACCTATCGCAGTGATTGGCAATTAAATAAGGCACTGCAATCCTGCAAAGTATTGCAAGCACAAGTTTAACAAAAGTGACAAACAGTGTGTTGGGAAAGTACAACATGAGAAATTAATACTGGCCATGAATACTAAGTGTTTCAAAAAGGAGATTAGTGACAACTTTTAACCTTAAGATTATCTCGTAACAACTCAACCATCCTTACGCATTTCAAATTCCTACAGATCATGAGTTTCACTTCAAACTCATTTCATCCACCGTAAGGGCTGTAAAATTACTTTTTTTGTTTGTTCATGTGCGACATGGATTTCTTAGGATTTGAAGCTTGCTGTTCACGGCCTGGAACTGACCCAGGGCCTCTGCTCTCAGGTCCAGCTTCCAGCACCACTTGAGTTGGAGGTACTGGAGATCGTGGCACCTCCTCACCAGGTCTAGGAGCGGGGCATTGGTGACCTCGCAGGTACTCAACAAGCAGAGATGAGTGAGACGCGGGCAGTTTGCAGCAATGGCTGATATGCAATTGTCATCCACAGTTGGGAAATCCTCAAAACTAAGTTTCTCAAGGCTGCCGACCACGTTTGGCTTGGAGAAAAACATCAGCAAACCTTGTGCAGTGCAGCGGGAGGCGTATCGCAGGCTCAAGCTGCGGAGGTTCCGCAGTCTTCCGATCCCATCGTTCAGGCCAGCATCGGTCAAGTAAGTACATGTGATATTCAGCTCCTCCAGCTGCGGGAAGTGTGCGAGGAGAAGGAAGGACTCCAGCTTACGGAATCCACTTGTGAGTTTCCTCAGCTGGCCCAGAGTGTGGGCCAACAGCTCCACTTCCCTCTCGTCCTCGTGTGTTTGAAGTGACAGTTCGGTGAGTTTCGGCCAGTTTCTCCCAGTGGCCTCGTTCGATAGTGGAGGTAACAACACATTCCTTATGGTTATTGTTGCTAGTTCGTGGCAGGAACTCACAACGTCCAGGGGATGCTTGGAGTACTCTTCTTTCCAATAGAAAGTTTCTAGGTGGATGCGCTGCAGTTGGCTGCACCTGCGTCATAAAAATTAAAATAATGAACTGATGATCAATGATGCTTTATGCACTACGTTCACCAAAAATCCGCCGTTTACTTACTCTCGTGCAATCAGTTCCAGGACATTCTGTGACACCGGGGAACGACGAACACTCAGCCACTTCAGATGAGGAAGATTCTCAGCTACTGCTTTCATCAATGAATCACCAATCACTCTACAATTCCAATTCATCACCGTAACTGACTCCAGATGGTTCTTGTTGCTCGTGATCATCTGCACCGATTCCTTCAGAGTCAAACGCCGACCGTTCAATACCATCCTCTTCCTAAGCCCCAGCCACTCCCTGGACACCCTGAACCAATCCTTGCACACCCGCGTGCTATTATCGAGGGATTCCCAGTCCAGGTACGAGAACACCTTAGCCTTCATCTCGTCAGGCAGGCTGGAAAAGGTCCAGAAATTGCGCATGTAAACAAGTAATATTCTTTTAAAGTACAGGTATTGTGAGTCTCTGCGGCCCAGTCACCGAGGTAATTAGCTTCATGTCATCCCGCACTCACCTTTGCTTCCACTCGACAACGTAGGTTGATGCCTCCCATGGCCCCACACGAGCCTCCTTCTCCTCCCGAGTCTTGGCCTCAGCTTCTGGTCTTCCTGTTGCCTTCCCCTAGCCCACATCCTGGGCACCCAACCCACCAGCAATAATCTGAAAAGGAAATCAGTGCAACTTGTGGCGGTCTGGATATTTCCTCGTAATGGAACGGATCCGGTTGAACCGGACAAATGGTGCCCAATCATGCAATTCCAGATTTGCACATTACATTAATTAATGGTTGCTCATTACCTGACATTCATTATCATCATAATTATGGGCTGCGTCCGGATTTGCCGTGACGCGCATATTATGTGGTTGTGTCCGAATATGATGAGAAAGGGAACGGACCGGATGCGGCGGTCGGAACGCACCCAAGATGGCGTCTCATGTTGATTGATTTAGCTCGATTTAGCTCAATTGATTTGCACGGCCTTTTGGCACGGGTTTTGCACTATCGAAGAGTGGGACATGGTTTGCAAGATTGTACATGATCCAGTTCGACCACTCCACAAGCCCTAGGGGCGCACGATAGTAATGTACTAACAACAGTCCTACCATCTGGCATGTGCCTCTTTGGTATGTCAAACGTGTGGAAATGAAGATATTAATTTTTGTGGTCCTTGCATTACAGTAAATTCCCAGGTGCCGGATACCATTCTGCAGGTCCGGCTATGCTGACCCAAGAGCAGAAAACAAGAGAAAAGGGATTCGCAATCCGTCACTTTTCAGACCAAAAAGTCAGGTACGTAAACACGTGTGTAGCTGCACCCAACTGAAATATTATTAAGAGTATTATTGCACTTGGAATAACAGCCATCGTTGTTACTTCCCTGGCTTCTAAGCTTATCTACCTTAAATTCGTGTGGAAAGAAAAGGGCTATTGAACCTTACGACCGAGGGAGCGAAATACATAATTTTTTCTCGTTTCAATGCAAACTTATCAGTTATGTAGGTTATGTTCAGTAAGGTTTGTAGTCTGCGAGTGATTGACCTGTGCTCCAGATATTTTCCTCTTGAGATGATCGGGAGAACCGCAAGTTCCACAAATTTTAGTTCAGTTTCTCTCCTAGGTTCTGGGAAGTTCGTGGGTAGGTCACGGAGGGTAGGTAGTAAGAGTCCCTTGTAGGGAAATGTCGTGCGTGAATAGCGTGATGGTGATCATGTATAGATCGACAACTAAAGTGACAAAGACATGCACAAGCATATGTATATCGTCAGGTCGTGACTCAATGTAGGCCTTAATAAACATAACAGCCAGAAACAGAATGAAATCTTTGTTGTGCATCTCATTATGTGCAAGACACTAACACAGAGCTTTACTATTTGCAGGATGAAGCTGTCAGGTGGAGCAGAAGGGCAAAGGTTGATCCTCCACTGACACTGAAAACATCTGTGTGGGAAGTGCATTTCAGGGAGGAGGACGTTAAAAGTCCATGCGACACGATAACAATAAAACCCGGCGTCCAAGACAGGGAGGGTAATGTGGTCCCTCGAGGAACAGTTGTAGCGACGTTAAGTAGGGTTAAGAAAACCTTGGTACCAGGAGCTGAACCATGTATATATTTTGAAGGGTATCCACAATACCTGAATCGGCCTCCGCAACTAAAGAGGAAAGCACCAAAAGTCCGCAAAAATATTGCACTTCAACAGCCAGCTGTGGCCTCAACTGCCCCACCCATTCCCCAACTACCCCACGGCCGCTGCTGAAAATGACACACAGATCCATGAAGCACCCCAATCTGATGAACCTGCTGCCGGTGGGAATGGTGTTCCTTGGTCAACAGAAAAAGTGAAAAGGTTGAAAATGCGAAACCCTCAATGGAACACATTTGAGTTTGACTATCACATGGCAATAATTCATCTCACACCGAAACTCTTTACGGACAAAACAATTACCATTCAAGGAAACAAGCCTCCCATCGTAACTATAAATGGAGTGCAAGTTATTCAAGGGAGCGCAATAAACAATGTGAAAACTGTGGAAGAGGTGTTGAAACTGCTGGAAAAGCTGGAAGAGACGAGAGCCTGCATTGGAACTGGGTTACGGAACAAGCAATTCAGCTTCTCTTGCTCAGGTGCTGTGGAGTCAAAGTGTGGACGAAGATGCGACCAGTGCATGCTCCTGAAGGAAAGAGAAAGGAAATTGTCTGGCAGGATAAAAAGAAAATGAAAAAGAAAGATGCGGGTGCAAAGGAGAGCTGGCAGGATGAGATCACTAGCCACATTCCAAATTTTTTATTTTTCATGTTAGCCCTGGTCATGCTACAGCATTTATTTTGTACGAACTGGAGTCTAGTGTCCCCCAAAAAGGGCACTTCCCTAGCAAGGGGCTGTGAAATAAATGAATATAAAAATAAAAGGGAAGTGGCTGCATATTGATCATTTTCAATCATTACCGCATATTGCTTTAATTTCAATTCAAGGCGTACATTCCCAATACAGCCAAATGCGGATTGGGTGTACAAACTATCCCTGGTCATTCAACATGTGGATCACCACGCAGTATGGCAGTGATTGTCAATTAAATAAGGCACTGAGATCCTGCAAAGTATTGCAAACACAAGTTTAACAAAGCGACAAACGGTACGTTGGGAAAGTACAATAGAAGAAATTAATACTGGCCATGAATACTGACATTGTTTATAAAAGTAGATTAGTGACAGCCTGTTCATGTTCATATTTTCAGGAGGAATTAGAATTAGCGTAACTGACGCAACAAACCTTGCCAAGTTGCGCCAGTTACAACTATCATTTCTCGACTATTCCATGGCTCTGCTGCTATCTGGCAGCACAACGTTGCCATGCGCCTTCTTCGCCTGACATAATGACATAATGATTCTGCTTTGAATAAGTCATAGCCACCTCACAAGGCCCGACTGAATATTTGAATAATTACTCTTCCGGAGTGGAATTACCCTCCACCATAAGGGCTGTCCATTTTTTTTTGGTTCATGTGCAACGTGAAACCCTTAGGATATGACGTTGTAACTGTGAGTGATGCGTCAATCAGGTGGAATCAGGGATATATGCATAAATTTGAAGCTTGCTGTTCAAGGCCTGGAACTGACCCAGGGCCTCTGCTGTCAGGTTCACCTTCACGCACCAGTTGAATTGGAGGTACCGGAGGTTGCTGCATCTCCTCACCAGGTCTAGGAGCGGGGCTTTGGTGACCTCTTTGGAACTCAACAGGCAGAAATGAGTCAGACCAGGGCAGTTTGCAGCAATGGCTGATATGCAACTCTCGTCAAGAGTTGAGCAAACCTCAAGGCTAAGTTTCTCAAGGCTGCCAACCACGTTTGGATTGGAGAAAAACATCTGCCAACCTTGTGCAGTGCAGCCGGTGGCGTATCGCAGGCTCAAGCTACGGAGGTTCTGCAGTCTCCCGATCCCATCGTTCAGGCCAGCATCGGTCAAGAAAGTACAACGTGTGATATTCAGCTCCTCCAGCTGCGGGAAGTGTGCGAGGAGAAGGAAGGACTCCGACTTACTGAATGAACTAATTGCGAGTTTCCTCAGCTGGCCTCCCAGAATGCGGGCCAACTGTTCCCCGTCCCTCTCGCCCCTGAATGGGGTAAGTGACAGTTCTGTGAGTTTCGGCCAGTTACTCCCAGTGGCCTCGTTCGATAGTGGAGGTAACTCCACATTCCTGATGGTTATTGTTGCAAGTTCTTGGCAGGAACTCATAATGTCCAGGGGATGCTTGGAGTCCCCTGTATTCCAATAGATATTATCTAGGTGGATGCGCTGCAGTTGGCAGCACCTGTGTCATAAAAATTAAAATAATGAACTTATGATCAATGATGCCTTATGCAATACATTCACCAAAAATCCGCCGGTTACTTACTCTCGTGCAATCAGTTCCAGCATATTCTGTGACATAGAGGTATCACGAATATTGAGACGCTTCAGGTGAGGAAGATTCTCAGCTACTGCTTTCAGCAATGAATCAGCATTCACTATTTTCCATTTCTCCACAGTAACTGACTCCAGATGGGTCATGTTGCTCGTGATCATCTGCACCGATTCCTCCAGAGTCAAACCCCGACCGTTCAATGCCAGTCTCTTCCTTAGACCCAGCCACTCCCTGGCCACCCTGCACCAATCCTTGCACACCAGTACGACACTCATACCGAGGGTATGCTCCCGCAGGTACGAGAACACCTTCGCCTTCATCTCGTCAGGCAAGCCGGAAAAGGTCTTGACGCTAGCCTGCAATTGTCCAGAAATTGCGTATGTAAACAAGTAATATTCTTTTAACCCTTAACTACGTAGGTGGAGCCTGAGAGGCTCCAACGGTATATTTAAATTTCTGCTTATCAACTAAATTGTTATAT
>KZ538585.1:0-23562 GCA_000934665.2 Catajapyx aquilonaris
CGGCGGAATAAAAGTACTGAAACAAGACAGGCGCACGTAAGACCTTCACCAATTGATTTAAGCTGTACCATAGGTCTTACTCAAGCAATTCTCAAGTCCGGTGTGGAACGGCTCGTAAAATGACTGCTGCAAACTACTCAGAACAGTATACGTAGGATTTAATCATGAAAAAAATTGGGAAAAAACTAAACCCATTCTAACAGACTTGGTCCAATCGAAAGAGACCCTCTAAAATTCACCAATTAACGTTTATAAGTGAAAAATTAAACGTTAGAGTTAAAATCAGCATGTAAAAGAGGTGACGATTCTGCATAAATGTTTCATAGCAATAATTTGCATAATCGCATAGAAATTCAATGTGCTTAATATTGAAGTTCCTATTTCATAAAACACTATATATGGAGTGGCTCATGGAAAAGTAATGGGTGGAATTTTCGTCATACTACTATTATTACTATTAACTATAGGTCTGTAGTTACTGCTAACTTATAGCAGTACCATTGCACTACACTGGTACTGCTAAGTTAGAAGTAACTAGTAGTACGACAGAAATTCCACAAATTTGTTTTCAGAAAGGAGATTTCATGAGCAGTAAATTGGTAATTGCTTGAGTAAGACCTATGGTACAGCTTAAATCAATTGGTGAAGGTCTTACGTGCGCCTGCCTTGTTTCAGTACTTTTATTCCGCCGCGGAGGTCTTACTTCTCTTTTTTTTACTGAAGGGAAAGTTTTTGATCTAATTATACATATGCATGTGACCGTGGCGGTAATGGATGACTGACTAGTCTGACTGAATGAATGAATGAATGAATGATTAACAAATAAATACATAAATAAATGAATCAACATGATGGTAAACCACACGGTCCAGAGTCCGACAATAGGAAAAGTTGTGAATAGTTTGCCTAAGCAACCGGTTGATGTGGAAGCAATAGGTTTGCTGCTGCTGGTGGTGAACAAATCCGCAACACGTGGATTTGAGCGGTATACCGTAATAGCATGTAAATATAAATAGGACCGTCACGTTGTATCGAGCGCAATTACCTGTGTAAGTCTACTTGCCAGTTCCGAACAGATATCTCTTTTTTTCTGTTTCTCTTCCCCCCCCCCCCCCCCCTTTTGTATATTAATTCTCCCACGATGATCCGCCCTGCAATGTGCGCAACGTGACGTCAGAGAGGGCAACGTTTCGAAATCGCCGGCACGTGTATGGCACTTTGGCGGGAATAAACACATCACACACACACACACACAGAGACCCCTCGAGACGGGTGTGTCGAACACAACATCAGTCGCAGTTATACGAGTCAGACGCAGGCTACTGTATACGTCAGATGGGTCCGTAGAACGTCCCGAAAGAATTCGCGGTGAGTTTGCGGATTTTTTCGCGCGATATTAGACAGTTGCTTTTAGTGTGCCATCGTAAATATCAACTACTTTAGTCAAAAATTACAACTACTATTAGTCAAACCTTAGTCGAAATTTGCTAATACAGCAGTAGCCAAAATAGTAACTACAGTAATATCAGTCAGAATTAACTAACATCAGTCAAAACTTAGCTATTACAGTAGTCAGAATAGTGACGTACATTACTTCAAAATTAACTGATGCAGCAGCCAAAATAGTCACTTATAACTATATTAGTAAAAAATTAAATCGATACAAGTCAAAACGTTAACTAGTATCAGTCAAAACCTGGTTAATACAGTAGCCAAAAATAATAACTTTCACTAGTCAAAAGTTAACTAATGCATAGTCAGAATAGTGACATATTAGTCCAAAATTCACTACTTATAGTCAAAAATATTGGCCGATATTAATAATTGGTTTGCGATTTTGAGTTGTTTTTTTTTGCAATAAGCTTATTACTCGATCAAGAACTGTCTATATCGCAGAAACGAAAAATTGCACGACTTTGGTGCAACCTGACACATTGTTGCCATTGTGACGTCAGGAATATTTTCCGACTGTATGAAAATTTGCGAATATTTTCTGCAGCTTTTTTAAAAAAAAGTTTAGGAGTAATTAAGAAGCATCTTAGTGGCCCCAAACTGCTGTTAAAATATTAGTTGGCTTCACGCCCTGTCCATTCATTAAACCCCGAATTGTTGTGGGTGTGAGCCTCTCTCTAATTGGTCCGCATGCTCTTGGAAGCCCATAGGTCCCCTTTCAAAAAGCGTCGATATTTTCACCACCACCACACCCCAACCCTCCACACAAAAACCGCTTTTCTTTCTGGTAATTAGCGCGCCAAATCACACACCCTCTGAATGGAGGGGTTGGCCTCCCAACACTTTTTGTGCGTATATCCATGTTGTACAACAGTTTTGTTGCGCTAGCTGGAATTTTCCGGAGCCTAATTGGAATCCGGGTATACAGCCCAGGATGGAAAATATATATATATATCAGCCGGCGTTTAAAAAGCGATAAGATACACACTGTATTGTAATATATGCTCTTGTTATTCTGGATCTGCGCAGTGTTTTTCTCCCCGTCTACGAATCGAGTTTGAGAATCTACATACGGTTCGGAAAATATTGGCCAACATTTACGAGCACTGCTGTTGCTTACCCCCGAATACCAACTGATCAACTACAGATTTTTTTTCATTAGCTCAACCGAGTGCGCAACACCATTCGCGCACGGTTGTCCTTATATCAATGATACCTAGTAAGCTCTCTATGTTGTTTATAAGCGATGAACGTATTTCCAACGCTACGATTGGTGGTGGGCACAAATTGGCCAACGTTTGCGACGTTTTCAAGGTTCTGAACGAACTTCAATGCGAATTATTATTTGGCTCCTGGTGAGAACGTTGTTGTCAGAATGATGGAGCTGCGCGAATGTGGGTGCGCACTCGGTTGCGCTCGTCAAAAATCATACACAGAATTCACAATCCGTGACTCCACCCCGTAGGTTGGCCTAGGTGCTATTATAGCTTTCACTTTCCCAGAACAATTAGAGGGCAGTATAGCGTCCCGGTGGACTTTGTCCGCTCGGTGACTCATCACCAACGTGCATATAGTACAACTTCCCACATGAGAGTGGCAGTAGGGTGCAGAGGGAGAGCCTATGTGCCAACTGGTAGTGGCCTATCGCACTACGTCCAAGTTGGGGAGTGAGCCAAGCAGTGTTGCCAAAATTAGTGTTAGCTATAATAGTTCACAGGTTGCAGCTGGTTGCTGGGGTAAACTTTGCCGTCTCCGAAGGTACAGCATCCTTTTTACCCCCCCTGGATAATAAGTAAGACATCAGCTGTTTAAGTGACTGGACCAAATCCGGTTGGTCGTATTGGTTCTCGACCTTGAAGGGACAGGGTTGCCAACTTCGGAAAAATGGGTTACAAGGTCTGGTTGTACGTATTACACGTATTATGTTTAATATGTGTGTTGGTTGCATTCCGATCCTACCACATGCCCGGACCCTCCAACCGGTTTCCTGTACCGTTACGCATTCCTCCTCCTGGATGAGCGGAGTAGTTGTCCAGATGCACGAGATGGCGCCTGCTGCACCTGTACAGTTGAGGGCATGCTTACTTGAGAAATTCAGTTAGCACCACCGAGCAGGAAGTGTGTAGCAGTGACCATGGGTTGAATAACGGAGAGACGAAAATTCGATGTCCCACCAGTGGTCAAATCCAGCAAAATATTGTTCTCAAGTGAGCAGGCCTTCTAGTATAGAACGTGTGTCGACCTTGAACTGATGTTTATCCTGACTGTTCAGGGCAAGCCCGTCGAGCAGGGTTGCGCGCAAGTGAAGCCTGACACTCAGGATAAACCAGGCTCGGGTTGCCAATGATAGGAAATTGAAGTAACTTTGGTGCTAGCAACGCTGCTGGCCACCCTCAGCAGCTGTGCCAATCGCATCCGAAAATGTTTGAGATTCCCCCAATAATAAAAGCGCATTTTGAATTCGAGTGTGTCGTGCGTGTGATGTGGATCGTGTCGCCATAAATGTAATGACCCACCTTCCAAAATAGAGAGGGGTCGTTGCGCCCTCAGGAGGAGGCCCATAATTTGGCAACCTTTTTCACCACTGGTCTAGCTGTGACATAGGCACAGATTTTGGCCGATTTTTCCCCCCCCCTGACCTCCCCTTTTCCCACAAAAAATCTGGCCTGGTTCCACCTGCATGAGCATTTTCTGGCAACTTGGCCCACCCACCCCCCACTTTTCAATGCAAGTTTTCTGCTCCGATGGGTTTCCCTGCGTGGCCATCAAGAATTAGCATGTGAAGAGACAATCACTCTCTCTCTCTCATTATGCTCTCCTCTCAAATCCATCCAATAGCCGCACCCGAGGGTTCATTTATGGGGCCTAATATGCCAATGGTGTTATGTCTGATGAGGACTTGTAAAAGAGAAAATAGAAAAAAAATGTTAATATCGAGATAAATACGGTATTGAAGATAAAAATGAAGTCTACAATTAAATACGTATAAAATAAATGGAACAAAATACTTTTATACAATATAATTAATATGTAAAATGTAACATAAATAAATTGTATGAAATATAATCTAGTTGCTTTCTGAAAAATTAAATTTAATATAATGGTGGTCTATAAAAATAAATTAATATACAAAATATAATAATAAATTAATACGGTATATAATATAAATTTAAAATGCAGCGAATAACTACATTAATATGTAAACAAGAATATAAAATAAATATAGCCTATATTATTATTTTATATTCTTCGATTGTATATTATTTATTTATTTTAAATCAATCATATGCAAATACATAAAATCAATATACGCGTGAAATTAATTAAATATAAAATAAATGTAAAATAAATTACATAAGTGAAAACCAAGAAACAAACAAAGCTTCACTCAATCCTTGCAATGAAAGTGATGGTACAATGTTACGTGATGTTTTACTAGTACAGTAACAATTACGCAATCATTGAAGTGTTACTAATATTAGTAAATAAAAAAAGCAAACAAAGTAAACAAAGAATTGAAATCAAAATAAACGAAATATAAACACGAAATAAAGCAAGTTAAAGGCCCGGTCATCCTGGGTCCGCTTGTCCACTGGATTTATTACCATTATAAAGAGGTACGTGACAAAGTCGGAAGGGCGTCCAACCTCAGCCGAAATAATGTTGCGACTTCCGGTGGTGTGCGTGAGGGGACAGTGACCAGGTTTGGCGACAGATTGGCGCGAATTGCGTCATGTCAACGAACCGACATGACAGCGCCATTTTGCATCATTTTATTGTTGTTGTTGTTCTCTATCCTTGCGTGCATAGATTGCTCGAACGGTGCGCATGGTTACACCGCAATGTGGTTGGAGGGAAGGTCAGGCAGCATGTCAACGAACGACCTCCAACACTCCGGACAACCTTGGGACCAAGCATTTTTGCGGGATTGTTGCATAAATTTGGCAGCAGTGTTGGGAGGGCATAACTCGAGCAGCGGTCCCAACTCTGACCTACTTGATTGCCTCCAGGGGGAGGGGGACTATGGGGCTACAGAGAGGGGGGGGGGGGGGGACTATGCTTTGCTTCCTCCCCAGCCCCCCTCCTCGACCACCCCAACGATAGACGAGTCTATGGGAGGGCCAGCCAGTCGGCGAGCCTTCTTTTTAACCCGATCGATCACACACACCTCCAAAATAATTCAGGCCCCCCTTACACCTCAAATAACGCTTCAAAAATATATATAATTAGTTTGAAATTTTTGAACACACCAGGTGTAACACCAAGAATATTAAAACGCTCCCAAAAATGAAGGGCTCGGGTGAAAAACACGTTAACCGCCACTGCCAATTGAAATTATCACATACAGTATTTAATATTGCTAATCCTATAGTTATAGTATATTAAAACGCCTGCGCCATGCCGTGCCACTATATGATTTAGGAGTGAAGCAGCGTGCGCCACCTACTGATTTCCTTTCATAAGCTGTTAGCTGATGACTATAGTTTAGACCTAATTAGCGTAGGTTAGGAAACAGGTTGCCTTATAAACCAAATCTGGACAAGCAAGCAAACAAACAAATCTTGCCATTTATAGTAGATTAATTTAGGGTGAAGTGGGGGAAGTGCACACCCGGGGTAAGTGCACATATTGTGCCGCCATATTGGAATGAAAATTATGAGAAATTATGAGAATTATTATAAAAATATGAAGAATATGAAGTATGATTGCAAGATAATATACAGTTTGAAACAATATGAAAATAATATAGGGTGAAGTGGGGGAAGTGCACACCCGGGGTAAGTGCACATATTGTGCCGCCATATTGGAACCAAAACGCGTCAGCTATGTAGCTGCACAGTGCAGCTACATAGCTGACGCGTTTTGGTGTCGTCAACCATTTTCATTCCAATATGGCGGCACAATATGTGCTCTTACCCCGGGTGTGCACTTCCCCCACTTCGCCCTATATTATTTTCATATTGTTTCAAACTGTATATTATCTTGCAATCATGCTTCATATTTTTCATATTTTTATAATAATTCTCTCACACACACAGTCTATTATTTTACATTCGTATTTTCCATCATGCATACTGTCTTGTAGTGTATATTATTTTGTATCCATATTGTATTATTTGAGCATAGTCATGTGCAATGTGAGTCATCGAGAGTGTTCTAAGGAAGAATATTATTTTTATAAGTTTGGTTGGGGAATATTACGGTATATCTACACATTTTTTTATTTAAAACAATTCAGTTGGCATTTTGAGCGACTTGTGGATATCGGGGGAGTGCCAGAGATTGGCAGGCCTGCTCCGTGCGTGTTGCGAAAATTTAACCAATGGAAGGGGCGGGAATTCCTGGCAGCACCTATTAGGACAGAGTGAATTACGCCCTCAACTGATGGAACATTGTCAAGTCCGGAGAGGCATACCAACAGAAATTTCGGGAGGAAATTTTGAATCGTATATTTTGGTATTGCGCTTTCACAGAGCTAGAGTTATCGCGAGTTGAGCGAGAATAATTAGGCTGGATTTGGCTGATAATGCGACCAATATGCTAGATCTGGTAAGAAGTCCTTTTGAGCTGTACGTAAGAATCGAGTTCATTTTTTTTGTGGTGTATCTGGAGTGCACTCTCGCCCCTAGCAACCCCCAAATAACCCCCTAGCAAACACACTCCTAGCTGGGACTTTTCGCCAGAGAAACTCGAGCCTGATCCTAATGGGGCGGGTCAAACTACCCTGATGGGGGGGGATTTATTTGCACGGGAGGAACCTCTTAAGTGCGCGTCATGATTGCGATTATTTCAGCGACAAGATCTGATATATGCGATGCGCATGTTTCGCAATATTGGCTAATCCAAGTGCACCGGGAAGTGCAATGCATATATGCATCAAACCGGTCTAGGAAGTAAGTTACGCGCGTGGCTTGCGTAAACCGGTCATGTGTCTAACATGAGATGCATCATTGCAGCATCCCCCTCCCGATGCAATGCAAAAAAAAAGCAAGATGCAACCCCCCCTTCCATCAGCAATGAGAGGGCTATTCCCAGAGAGAGGGAGAGGCGTATATAGAGTTGAGAGCGTGGGTTGTTGGAAGTGGGTGGGTGGGATGGCGGTGGTGGGGGACCTCTCTGGCGGTCAATGCCTCTCTCGCAGGGGCCCCTAAACTCCAACTGGGTCACTAGAAGCACCGGCTCCAGCGACTCCCTCGGACACAATCCAAACCACTTCCAACAACACTGCTGAGCCTGCATCACTCTCTCACGGCACAGCACGTGTGTGTCTCTCTGCAACATGTTACAAAATCATATTCCGTACCAGTTGTAGTTGGCTACTGTTGGGCCACTATTAATTAACCTGCTTCATTCCAGGACATCACTGTCAAAAAAATAAATAATAACACCAATTAGTAACGGTTGCTAATAGCAACTGTCTAAAATAGCAGTTATTAGTAACTGTTTTACTCGTTAGTTTTAGAACAGTTGTTAGTAGCCTAGCTGTTACCAATCACAGTTATTTTTATATTGAAGAAGCAACTGGTTTAGCGAGTCGCTGTAATTTTAAGACACCGGCGATTATTTACTGTTTTGCTCAGTGACATTTTTAAAACAGTTGCTAGTAGATGTTACAAATCAGTTATTTTCATATTTAAAAAAGTAACTGCCCTAGTCGCTGTTATTTTAAGACAGCAGCGATTATCTACTGTTGTATTCAGCGTTATTCTTAAAACAGTTGCTAGTAGCTGTTACAAATCACTGTTATTTTTATATTTAAAAAGTAACTGCTCTAGTCTCTGTTATTTCAAGACAGCAGCGATTATTAACTTGTTTTGCTCAATGTTATTTTAAAATAGTTAGTAACTGCTACCAATCATTTAATTGGAGTAGAAACTGCTATTGTCGCTTTTTTACGACAACGGCGATTAGTAACTGTTACTAATAACTGCTTTTGAATAGCTGTTAATAGTAACAGCTTTTCTCGTTGTTGTTTTAAAAGTAGTAGTTAGTAACTGCTACCAATCACTGTTATTTTCAAATTTGAGTAGTAAGCAACTGCTACAAATAACTGATTTTGAATAGCAGTTATTGCTGGTAGTAATTTTTTACTCGCTGGAAAATAGTAATATTAGTAACTGCTATCAATCGCATTTTCAAAATTAGAAGTAGTAACTGCTCTAGTCACTATTGTTTTAAGATAACAGCAATTGGTAACTGCTGCTAAGAACTTATTTTTTTAAAAATATCAGTTTTAACTGTTGTACTCGCTGTTATTTTTTAAATCGGTAATTAGTAACTGGTACCAAGTAGGCCTACTGTTATTTCAAACTAGCCATTATTAGTTAAATGCGTATATTCGCTGTTGTTTTAAAATAGCGGTAATTTACTACTACTACTACTACTACTACTACTACTACTACTACTACTACTACTACTACTACTACAACTGCAACTACTGCTAACCATTATTTTTGAAAGAGCCGTTAGTAACTGCTACTATTGACTGCTATTGTAACAGTAGCCGGAAAAAGCAGCTTTTATTCTGATATTTTGTTTGGCCATAACCTCTTGGATGTTTTAAGATCACGGCTCCAGGCCCCAGATGCAAAGTTGCGGTAGATCACCTGTGTAGCCAGCATGGGGTATTTTTTTGGCAAGGTGTTTTTTATCCGGGAAGTATAAAATGGGGCCAAAGTGGTCGCCTTTTTGTGTACAGAGCAGCAGCACCGGTGAGGAGTGTTGCACCTTGGCCCAAAGTTGGGAGCTTGGTTTATTCTTACTTTGCAAGAGCGTTGTTCACATGAACACGACGTGTGTGTGTGTGTGCCTAGTTGCTTCCAAAATACCCTTAAACTCCCGCTGGGGCATACGAAAAACTAGGTCAGGCACCCAGACCAAGTGTGTGTGTGTGTCTCTATAGTCAGAATTGCATGCCCATGCACATCCTCAGACCTGCCAACTCATGGTCATTAACCGACCGCTTTCTAAGATTAGATTAGGCAATTATGACATCAGACACTATGCGCTCCGGAACCTCATTTTTTCTTCTCATGTCGTACTGTGTGGCTGATAAACACGTGTGTTAGAATCAAACGATTAGTACAGCTACCAATCATCACTGCTACTCTAAAAATAGCAGGGGCCAAAAAAAGCTGTACTTGCAAAATTCATATGTGGCCGTGATAGAATCCCTCTGTACTGTATTGCATTGACCTGATAAACAATGGTCGCTGCGATTAATAAGCTAAAAATAACCGCGACTAGTAGCTGCTAATAATAACCGCTACTTTAAAATAGCAGGGCCAGAAAAAGCTGCATTTGGAAAACTCATCAGCTAGGACCGCTGCTGGGCTCATTTTGACCCGATTTTTTACAATTTTTTAAAAGTGCATAATAGCATTGAGGTGATGGCCGATTGTTTCTCCGCTTAGATCTGGCCTAGAGCCTATCCCTGATGAAGTACCAAGCGATGCTGTTGGTTCGGCCTTGTGTTATCTGGGTCATTGGCTTCACGGCAATTAGCTCCGCGCTTTTTTTTTCACACTTCACTTCTTGTCTGATGCTTTTTTTGAAGCTGAAGGGTAAGTAAAAGCATTTTTGCGGCAGGAAAAGGGGTCTCACGTGCGAGAAATTTCACAAAAAGTGTCGCGTTGAAGGACTTTTGTCACGAATCGACGGTAATACTCCCCAATTGTGGCGCTGATTGGTGCAACCCAATTGTCTATGAAATTTATTTATGAAAAAATTAAAGGTCGGTTAATTAGCGCAGTGAGGTTCCTTTAGTTAGTTGATCCAAGGTGTGGAGGTATAGAGTGTGGTAATGGCGTCTTCTGTTTGGGGATCATGCAATCCTTTTGGCCACTAATCGAAACCAGTTATCAAACCTGGATTAAGGGTGTTTTGGGTGGGTGGGAGGGAGACCCCATAATCTGCCTGGTGGTGTGCGCATAGTTCGTTGAACTTTGGAATCTTTTCGAGGTGGTGTGGGAATAAACGATAGTGACACTTGCGCAACATCCATGCGCAACTCTCACTTTCTCTTTTCGCTAAAAAAAATGATTATAAAAAAAGTTGGTGTGAGAACCGTCAGATGCGGAAGTTAATTTTATGCCAGTTAATAATTGTCCTTGATATTAAGGGAGAGCATTTAGTGCCATGGAATTGACACCAGATGGCAGCGCCCATCCTTGGCCACCTGTCGGCCAACCTCAGTGTCCTTAGCGACGCTTTTCGATTACTGTCCGACCCTGATCCTTTGTCCAGTCCCTGACCTCGCCCCTTCCCCGTTGAAGCAACTGACCTCCTTCGCATGTTCTATATATACACCCACGCAGAGTCTATTACGCACACACACATACACAACATGACCCCACGCACCAACGACACGTGGCGCCGTGTGATTGGTTGGCCCTTGTTAGTAGAAGCGGAGATTGCTATCCACTAAACCTCTTCCAAACCATTTCGAAGTGGGTCAGGTCGCTGTCTCGACTTTTGCTACGGTTACAAGTATAACCCTCCTGGCAAACTGACAACATTTTTTTAAAAAAGAGGGAGGGAGTGACGTCACAACTAGTACGAATCCAATATTAAACTCGGTTTCTTCGGTTGGGGGAAAAAATGGACAAAATTCGGTTCAAGCTGCACTGGCCGAAATTTTATTTGTCGACTTGGCTGAAAGTCATTGCGTGACATAAGCTGATCGCATCAATCTTTTTGTCAGCTATAGTACTTTCTCTGAGGTAACTGCTACTTTTCCACTAGTCGGAAACACCCTCTATAGTGATATAGATGCTATTTTGTAAAACAATTAATTTGGAAAGGGTCATGCGTGCTGCAAGACCGCTCTTGCAATGACCCAGTTGCTTTCATAAAAGGTCGAAGCGAAGGCTCTTTCGGATTGACCTCCACCACGAGCACGTCTCGCGGGATATAGATAGCCACCAAAAGCCCCATTTGGCATCACCCAACGTCTTTTAGCTATTTCTTTTATAACCACTTATTCTTGGCCATATAGCCTTGCTCTTTAAATGCTGATTGCTAGAGCGAACAATTCGTTACGTCTTATTCGCCTCTTTGGGACTGTCAGCAGCGTTTGTTCGAACTATATTGAGATGTCAATAATTTCACTCAGCACCAAGCTGCTTAATTTTTAAGCAGTTGTTTTTCAACAGTTTCAACAGTTATTTTCGGCAGTTTTAACTAGTTATTTTTACTCTTTCAACCGTTATTTTCAATTATTTAACCAGCGATTTTAAACATTTAACCAGCAGTATGTTCACTAATGGCTTTAGCAGTTAATTATTTTAACCAGTGATTTTAAACATTTAACCAGTTATTTTTTGACATTTAACCTGATATTTTCCACCGTTCGCAGTAGCTATACAGCAATATTTGCAATGCCTTTACAGTTACGTAATTTTAACCAGTGGTTTTCAACCGTTTGAAGCAGCTATACAGGGTGGTCCAAGTTCAAGTGTCGTTTTATAACGGCGATTAATAGCAGTGATTTTGCGATGACGTAGCAGCGACGCGTAAGTGGGCAATTTTACACGTCGCTGCTACGTCATCGTTAAGCGCTTCTATTAATCGCCGTTATAAAACGCCACCTGAACTTGGACCACCCTGTATTTGCAAATGACTCTTAATTATAACCAGTTACATTTCGACATTTTAACCAGCTGTTTCCTATATACGTTTTCAGACTTATTTTCAATGACTTTGGCAGTATATGTTACCTGTTACTTTTAACAGGTTTAGGCGGTTACCTTTAACAGGGTTATTTTCGACTGCTTATAGCCGGTTATTTCAACAACTGTTTTTGAGCAGTTATTTTTCCAACAGCGACTTTCAGGCGAGCTATCAGAGCAATGCCGTATTAGGTTGAGTTTGAATTGCGCAGTGTGACTTTATTTCGACCCGAATACTGCATTTGGTCCGGGTAAAAAATAAAAACAACACGTGACCGTATGTGTCTAGGTGCTGCCGGTGTTAAACTTAGAATCTTGAACCGAGTCGGACCAAAAATGGACGCAACGCCAAGCCTCTCGAAGGGTCACCAGACTGGGCTGGAAGGGGGGGAATTGACACACTTCGAGTGAGCCACGCATACGTCTATATACCCCTCTTTTGGGACACTTTTATTTTTCGACTCTTTGCCCGTCCTTATTGCAGTGTGTGTGTGTGTGTGTGTGTGTGTGTCTTTTGGGCTAATTTAAGGCCCCTTAGGACAGATGCATCAAAAGAGTGGAAAAGGGGACTCGTTACACACTGCCAGAGGGTGGGAGGGAGGGCTCCTTAACCCCAATTTGCATGTTTGAAGTCTCAAGCGGCAATGAATGTTCCTCTCTCTCTCTCTCTAAAGCCGGTGCCAGTGTAATTCAGCTCTGCCTCATCTCTTATAATAATATGATGAGGATTGCTACGAGCTGCTGCAAGTCTCATTACCTTCATGTTGGCACCCCTTCTGGGCATCACATGCATGAATCATGCAACGATGCACTCAACTCAAGCAGATCATTCATTCATTCATTGTTGTATGCATATTATTTATTTTATATACGACTGTATATTTTATTTATTCACTATAGTTGCTTACCGTTCTTCGCTGTGGCAACAATGTTGCCATGCACATCCCGTTGCTATTGGACACCCATTGCTATATGAAAGAGTATATAGGGCGGTAGAGGGGAAGGGAAATGGGACATGCCGTGACAAACTTTGCCTTTTATATAAGATTCGATTCAATTTTCTTTTATTTATTATGCAGTATATTATCATGTTTCAATGATTTGTTAACAACGTGCACTTAATTAATCGCCTTATTTTCTTCCTTTCAGGTGAGTATAATTATCTGGACGTCCTGTTTTGAGTTGATTGGTGATCGTGATGCCCTCGTGATGGATTGGTGGAAGTGGTGAGTGGCAGACGCTTTTCGGTTGACCCCGTTCTGCTGTCTGGAAGTCTCGGTGCAACTAAAAAGAAGATATTTTTTTTTTTAAATTGTGCTATGGTGTAATTATGACTGGATAATTTTTGCGAACTGTGATTCCGGCGTCACTGCAGCTACGACTTTTTTTATTTAAAAAAAGCAAAAGACGACAACCGCCCGTGTGAATGTCATTCGCAAATTTGCATTTCCTCGGTGACAAAGCCACCATGAAATCATCATCGTGCTTAAAAAATAACAATAATCGGCAGATAAAAATAATGTTGATGGCCTCTAGCTTGAGCCGCCCTTGACACTGTTTGCTATTTGCTGCACATCTGACCTCGGTTTGCGAAGAGTTAACCGGCCACTAACATTCTCTCACTTTGAACAAACGGCGATAACCGGAATTTTTTCGAGCCACTATTTTTAGCGAGCAAAATTCTTGCAAATTTTTTTTCCTCCGCGTACTTTTTCGGCATTTTCTGGCTCTCAAAAAATTTCGTGGGGGGGGAGTTGTTTTGGCGCCTTACCCTGAACCCGATCTTGTGGAGACTTTTGTTGTGAGAGGAACATGAGACCCAAGTTTGTGCCAAAGAATGCGCCGTGTCGACAATCAAGGAAATGATGATGATGAAGGTCGCACGTCCCATAAGCATGAATCAGCTCCGGGGTTGAACTTAGGGTTCAACGATTGATAAGCAATCGGAATAAGAGTCGCATAACTATAATTTGTAGGATATCTCTCTTGTTGACGCGGTGTTGTCCAGGTCTTTTCCGGAATAGTTAATCTGGGGTGATAAGGCGTGGCGTGACCGCGGTAGTACCACATCCCTCGCATAGATGCTGCTACTCTCAGGGTACAGTGCTGGACATTAAAATGGTGTTGTACTGGTGGCGCCGGCAGCCGATCGCGGCAAAAATAGCGAATTCATGAAAAGTTGCCTCCGTATGACTCGATCGAAATGTAGGTTCGCTCTTTTGCCGATTTCGGCTCGTGGCGCCGTACGACACCATTAATGTCCAGCACTGTACTACAGTTCTGACAAAGTACAGTGGGTCAGCTGTAATTGAGTTGAGGGGGGACAAGAAGTACCTCCCCATCTTTGGACCCCTTGCAAAGTCTCCAGCTGTGTGTATAGTGTTGGTGGTGGTGGTGGGGGAGGTCAACGTCCGTGGCTTTGGCAACTCCACTTCCGCATGGAGCAGCCGCCGATCGAAACTAGTGGTGCCGACGCCGACGACGCCGGCTCCAAAACATGCCTCCAAAACCGGAAGCGCCCTTCTTTTTTCCTGGCCGAAAAAAAATCAAAGCCTTCTTATACTTACCCCCCACCGAAAAATATAAAATAATAAAAAAATGGGAATCGACCAATATGGCTTGGCAGTGTCGAAATATGATGATTGTGCAACTTGGAGAGGGGGGGGTGGAAAAAGCGTCGGAGTGAACTTGGCGCGATGGGGACTTGCGATCGGTTGGGGTGCGAGGTCAGTGCTCCTGGAGCAGCTGACCTAGTTACTTTATACCCCTCTCTCGGAAGAACGGGGAAGGAAAGTTGAATGGGCGAAAGTTTTCATGCTGGAGATGAGCCGATAACAAAAAAGCTGTTCCGCACACTCTGCCATTTTTTTTATTTAGCATTCGGGAAGGGGCGGCTGTCACTAAATACAGCAACGTCACACACACGCTTATTTTAACCTGCTACTCTTAGCCGTTATTAACATACCTGCTCATTTTAAACAGCTACTTCAGCTATTATTAGCATGCCTGTTTATTTTAACCAGTTACTCTCAGCTGTTATTATAATGTACTTGTTTGTTTTAATCAGCTACTTTTAGCTGTTATCAACATCGACGTTTATTTTAACCAGTTACTCTCAGCTGTTATTGTTTACTTTAATCAGCTGCTTTTAGCTGTTATCAACATGCACGTTTATTCTGACTCGTTAGTCTTAGCCGTTAATAACATTGCTGCATAATTTAACCAGCTGTATGCAGCTGTTATTAACACGAACGTACCTGTTTATTTTAACAAGTTACTCGTGTTATCAACGTGCCTGCTTATTTTAACCGGCTGCTTTTAGTTGTCATTAACATTTTAATCGGTGGTTACGTTTAACTGTTATTAACCTACCTGCTTATTTTAATGGGCTACTTTTAGTTGTTATTAACAGAAGTACTTATTTTAACCAGTTATACGTTTAGCTGTTGTTAAAGTAGCTGTTAGTGTCACGCCAGGCACTTTTTGGATCCAAAATGGCGGGCGGCCGTGTCCGGTTGAATGTACCCTGCCGCACATGAGTTGGAAATGGGTGTGATGAATGTGACATTCTCCGAGTGCATGTGCGGTTGAGGGAGGGTAGTAGTAGGGGGGACATGATCCGGAAAAAAGTCATGAAGGAAGGAAGGGAGCGAAAGGGAAAGCGTGGAAAGTAGGCCATGCTGCTGCAGAGAGGACAGCATGTGTAGTGAGGCAGGCAGGGCCCGTTTCGGACTCGCCTCCATGACTACTATACCACAACTACATTTCCCTTGCCCCTCCGACACCCCCCGCACATGCATGGATTACCAACCTTCTCTGGCCATTAATCATTTGGACTCTAAATGTTTCTTCTTTTTTTTTCTTTCCTTCCCAATTTTTTTTTTTCCTCCTCCACCATTTTTGTAACGGGAGGCGCTCTCACCAGACTTATTGTTGGTAGAGGTCACTTCGTGTCGTGCGGTTCTTGCGGTTCTTCTGAGGATTTCAATTTTTCGAGTTTTGGAAGCTGGAGAATCCGGTTTCTTCTGGAAGAGAGAGTGGGAGGGTGGGGAATCAGAATAAATTTGGCCGAATTTTGTATGTCACGTGCCACGTGCTATGCATGGTTGCAAGGTTAGCCCGAATTTCGCAAAATCAGTTCGTTGGTGGTATAATAAAAATGATCGTATTCCTGCCAAAATTTGCATCAAATGGTTGTCATACGCGTAATGATGATGAATATCATGCGACCATATGGCCAGTAATCAGGGCCTTGAACTATACACTTCAAGCGAGCTACACTCGTTAGCGCAGTTTTATTGGACTTACACTTTCACCACATGATGAGAACGGGACTTGGGCATTATGTTGGCGACCGGGCAGTTGTAAACAGGAAAAAGGAGACAACTAAAAATGAGCGTGTACTCCATAAGTATGTATATCTCTGTACCCTGTACGTGCGATTGTGCCAGGAAACGCTGACCTCAATAGACTTGGCCCGAGTCTGCCAATTCGCTCCTGACATCTTGCGGTCACGATTTTTTCTCTCTCGCCAAGTTCTTTTTACCTGCCGCCGAAGCCGTGACACCAATACAACCGGGGCCGCCCTTGGGGCCGCCCTCTTCTTTTATATACTTTTCACGATAGGCAATAGGAGCGGCCTTGTAGGGGTCTCTAGTGACTCTCAGAGGTTGGATTATACCCCATGAAGGCGAGATTTAATCCCAGCGTTTCCTCCCAGTATAATTCGCCATTAGCCACTTCACAGGGTGGTACACCCACCAAGTACACAAGTAACATCACGCTTTATACTGTACATTGGAGTGTGTGCTTGGTCAGTGAGCCACCCTGTACACCTCTTGTCCTGCCGTGAACCTGCGACCTTGCCAGGTTACGCCGTTTTCTTACGACAGTTGAAAGAGTGGAAGGAAAGGAAGGAAGCTATATAATGGATGGGCAACTTGCGTTACAGTAGGGGAGGCAGTGGGAGGTGAAAGGTCATTGGCGAGTGTGACCCACTTCTCGAGGGGGCTTAGGGGGGTCGGTAATGAACTTCGGTGTCACTCGCGGCTGGCTGGTCAGGATCGCCAGGCTGGAGAGTCACCAACATGTGCTCCTTGAAGGCTTCTGCTGAAGGTGAGCCACAACACTTCCTCGCTTGTGTATTGGCAGCCCTGAATGGTCAGGACCAATCAGAGCCCAGGGAACGATGGCTGCGACCAATAGGAGGAAATAATGAGCCGGTTAACTCGCACATGCGCAATCGCGGAAATGAGTAAGGTAGCACACATGAACTCAAATTTGCCTCCGAGAGAGAGAATCCCTCCGTGTGACCGCCTTCACTTGTATTGGCAGCCCTGAATGGAATCAGAGGCACCTGCGACCAATAGGAGGAAAGGAGCCTAATGCGCATGCGCATGTTAACTCGCACGTGCGCAGTTGCGGAAGGGAAGGTGGTCACTCGAAGGGAGTGTCTCTTGGGAGGCTAATTTGAGCTTCAGGTCTGCTACCTTACTCATTTCCGCGAGTTAACCGGCGCATGCGTATTAGGCTAATTTCCTTCTATTCCCCTGCCTCTGATTGGTCCTGCTGACCATTCAGGGCTGCCAATACAAGTGAAGGTGGTCACTCTCGGAGGGATTCCCTCTCGGAGCCTAATTTGCTCTTCAGGTCTGCTACCTTACTCATTTCCGCGCCAGTACCGTGTGGTTCGTAACTATCTGTTCATATCGGAATGTCTCGGACACTGTTGTTACTTTTTTTATTATTTTGAAGGCAGTTGTACAGAATGTAATCCCAATGCACGTCGGAAGGTCTGGCACTTGCCCTGGATTCTCTCACCTTATCATATCGGCCTGGAGGCCAGGTGGAGGGGGAGGGGGGGGGGGTTGTGTTGAATGTGCAAAATGTAGGCAAGGCAGACTGGGTGTGGGGGAGGGGGAGAATCTGCAGGAAATTATACGTTGGAAAGACCCCCGGGTTGGTTTCGCAAGAGGCGGCAGATGTTGGGCGAACAACCTCATTATCTTTTGGGGTCAGCTTCTTTTACCCACCTGTTGGCACCACTGGGGCCCGCTTCCCTGATGACGTAATGGTTCAAGACGATGTTGATTGATTGACAGCTGTGTTCAATCAGTGCCGGGTGAAAGGTGTGTTGCGAAAAAATAATAATAACGCGAGAAACCAGTCCTAATAATTGGCATTCATTAATGGTTCCGTCTAATAAGACAGTTGCGTAATTCCGGGCCAGTAAACGAGGCTCCCGGTTGTCAAACCTGTCGTCCTTGGTTAGATATCGCTTGGTTTTTTTTTGCATGCGAATTGCATTATGCGGACAACTAACCCGACCGAGTCTGAGGTCAAGAGTGAGGCGGTCACACAGGGATGATTTTTAGAGAGAGAAAAAAAAATTTGCGTGGGAAATGGTAGCACCTGAGTGGAATTCAGAACGAGTTTTTTGTTTGCATGGATTGTGCTGAAAAAAATATAATTGGCGGTAAAAAAAAATTGTGAAGCGAGGAAATAATGCGTGTATAGATAAAAAAAAGCGACATGTACACATCCATTTGACCCACTTTCTATACTTGTCCACTCGCGAGTTGCAGTGCATATTTTTAATCGGAGCAAACGTGGCTTGTCCATTGCGAATTTATTGCAATAAGTACATTTTGCAAAAACGCACTTCATTATTTTTTTTTAAGAAACGTAAATCCACATCGCATATTATTACTATAGTTTCAACTGAAATGCCCGTTTCAGTCGCAGATTCTTCAAATTAATAACTTGCTGACATATTTTTCAGAATTAATGGCTTACGTACTTTGATAACCATTTAAACTTCTTCATAATAAGTAGCTTAAGTACCTTGATATGACGTCATATATCTGTGTTCCTATTGGAAATATTAATGGTTCGCTATTTTCGGCATGTATAGCTTCTTATTTTAAGCAGTCACTTTTCACAATATTAATATTCAACCATACATAAATCACCGCTAATTGATATTTATTTATAGTTATATTATGTTATAACAGCAATGGTTATTATAGTTAAATTCATAGTTTTGATAGTTATATCCATAGTTTTGATAGTTATATTCTTCGTTATTACATTAATAGCTTTATTAGCAATAGTTATAATAATTATAATAATGGTTATTACATTAATAGTTATTGCATGAATAGTCTTATTGATAAAAGTTTTATTAATAATAGTTATTACATTAATCGTTTTGTTAGTAATAGATATTACATTAATAGGTTTATTTTGGTACAGTAATAGATATTACATTAATAGGGTTATTTTGGTACAGTAATAGTTATAATCACTACTAGTTATAATGGTTATTCCATTGTTTTATTGGTAATAGTTGTAATTAGCTTCTTAGTATTAATCCGAATTGAATTATCTGTTCGGGCTCTAAATTACCAATTTTCTATCAATGCGCATCGATCATTAATGATCGAACCTATTTTTAGCAACTTGAAAAAGGATAGGTCCACAAAACTTAATATAAACAGCTGTTATTTTTAGTATAACGAAAAGTAACTGCTTAAAAATAAGGCGAGCCGAAAATCTCTGTATGAATTTCGATCCGGACAATTTGAAACGTGTCTGCCACAATATTAGCAACTTGATGTCGAAATTTTTGCAGTAATTTCAGTCTGAACAATGGCGGAGAAAGGTGTTTTTTTGCACCCTGGACGAACTGAATATCGACGTTGCCAGATTGCATCACCGGTCTTGAAGTGTCAAGTGAAGGAGAAAATTCGCCAAAAACCTCCCTTCGATTTCAGCGACCAGAGTATTGGCGAGGACAAGTTCTCGATACTCGCTCAATTGTGGAAAAAAAAACTTCCCAAAAATAAGAAAAAAAATTTCACGACTCGGATTTTAGCCGCGAATAAGTGTCTCAATTATTCGGCCAATGCCTGCGGTTTTATTACCTTGCCGAAATAATTGCGCAATAATTTTTTGCGATACAGGGCTAGTTTTACAAAACAGCTAACTGTTAGATAAATGCGTAAACGAAGACTGTTGGTTAGAATGCGGCGTTTCCAGATTCATCCCCTACTAATTAATCGCTTTAATTGTTGGGGTAATTGGGCGTAAGTGTGGCAACGCACTGGTGCAATGAGAGTGGGGGGAGGGGGTTATAGTGAATGATTTTTTTTGCGTACTCCGCATGTTTCCAGCAGAGTGCCATAGGTCATGTCGAGACAGCTGGAGAGATCAATGGGAGGTTTGTGTGTGCGTAGGCATGGCAACAGCGCCGAATTGCGCAAACTGGGAAGCGGCGCATGCACGACACAAGAATTTTTTGCACTGCGCACCGCCAATTTTGCACGCACTGCATATAAAAAAAAAATATTCGCCATGGTACAAACGACGTGACCTGCCTCATGTATACTGGAAATGACAAACTTAATTTTTGTGCAAGAGTAAGTTTTTGCGATTTTTTTTTGGGGGGGGGGGGGCTTGCCACATTTGGCAACGCACGATCTGGCCAAAAGCACTTTCTCTCCATGACCATTGCCATTTTGCCCGCATTCATCCGACGGCACGACCCGTGTCAAAGGTCACGTCGTGATCTGGGCGTGATGCGACATTTATTTACGTGCCCTGTAACTGTATAACCGGTAAATAATTCTTACTAACTGTTATAATTTATTTACTAGCAGCAGATCCCGTTCTTCGTACGGCCAAATTGTGCAAAATGGGTATGAAATAGCAAATATAGGTATGAAATGGACAAACTTTGCACATATTGTACAAGTACTAATTACTGTACAAAATTAGCTGGGCCCGATCCCGGACTGTCCACGTAGTACCATATCCCTCACGTAGATGGTGCACACTTCTGCGTACACTACCTGTCCGAACAGACAGAGTCACAGACCCAAGCCAATTCTATATTGTTATCTCATTATCTCGCAATCTTACAATTCTGGTACAAGGCAAAGTTTTTTAATTAATTATTTTAGTGGGATAAAATTTTTGTGTTGACACGCAATTAGGGAATGTGTGGGCTAATTCTTACACTCCCACACAATCTCGTGTGTTAGCCAGTTACGTCGTATGCATGTGAAGCACGTGTGTTACGCACTTTTCATGCACGGAATGTTTATTTACTGCACCGGTGAATAAAGTGAGAGTAAAGTGCAAAAATCGCCATAATGCAAAAATAGAATTAGCAATAGGTCGGAGTTATTTTCTGCACACGCCAAAAAAAAGGCAGGCGTCCAATCGTCAGGGTTCATTGTCCTGTGTCCAAAGCTTGACCCCATCGATGCCCAACAGGTGGAGGAGTCCCCCCCATTGTGTGCGTGACGCATTTTGCACACTTTCTATTATTCACTCTCTATACACCCGCACCATCGCTTCTATTTTTTCTCTCTCAAATTTTTTTTTCGGGTGCACCCCTGTCCACGTGGGACCCCCAAACGACCCACCCCACCCAAAAAAAAAGCAAGGACAAAAGAATACCAGGAATGACCAGGTGATTCATGAGGGTCGTGAATAATCGGACGACCAATAATTCGGATCAATATTGGAAGGTGGAGTGCTGCTGGGATGGCATTTTTTTCTGCCAAACTGAACGTGACATAGTTGGCAACACTGCCTACAGTTCCATAGTTGGCAAAATTTAAGAGAACTCGCAAAAAAAAAAAAATTAGATGCTAACAGGATAGTTCAATTCGGCAGAAACAGCCTTGCTGTGTGTGTCGCCTATCGTGCAGGATGATCCCGATGAAGACTTACCATGCAGGCTGTTATTTACGTAATGAAGTCAAATTCGCCATTGGAAATTGATGGTATCGCCACGAGCCGATGGCAGCGAAAGAGCTAATAGAAGTTATGAATAATTGGCAATAATTCGATCTTTTGCCGCCAACGACTCTCGACGCCACCAGTACAACACCAGCACTGTGCTATTGCATGGTGCAACATTTGTTAATCCAGGTTAACATAACTTAATTCCAGGATTGGCTGCGTTATAGTGATGCGCAGTGGGTTGAGTCCCTTTTAGTGTCTCACCCTGTACTTGGCCCCAATATATGAACCCAGAAAAACCGATGTAAGGTCAAGAATAAACCTGTTAATCTTCTAATCCTAGCCTTGGTTATCAGTAGCGGATAACTGCTGGGGTTAGTGTTTAACTAGCGGGTTTTACAGAAATCCCGTTGCGCACACTTTGACCCTCACTCGTTTGTAATCGTCGCAGCTGGATGGATGGATGGACGGATGGGAAGGGGGGGNGAGAGAGAGAGAGAGAGAGAGAGAGAGAGAGAGAGAGAGAGAGAGAGAGAGAGAGAGAGAGAGAGAGAGAGAGAGAGAGAGAGAGAGAGAGAGAGAGAGAGAGAGAGAGAGAGAGAGAGAGAGAGAGAGAGAGAGAGAGAGAGAGAGAGAGAGAGAGAGAGAGAGAGAGAGAGAGAGAGAGAGAGAGAGAGAGAGAGAGAGAGAGAGAGAGAGAGAGAGAGAGAGAGAGAGAGAGAGAGAGAGAGAGATGGGGGAAAAAATTGCAATGAAATGGTGCACAGAGTTATTATTATAATTTTTGTAGCGTGTGTGCCAATTTTGGAGCTGTTCAAAAAGGTGAATTTGGGCTGGAAGGGAAATGAAAGGGTTTATTATTTTATATGGAAGGGAGGTTTGCGACACAAAACATTTTTTACTGCGAAGGTTTCACACCTCACCCGGTCGCCATTTTCACGGACGGTGCTGTGTATAGTTGAAGCCTCAGTTACTTGAGAGGAATCGAGGGCCTGCAGTTCCAGTTGACATGACGTGTCAGTGTCAGCAATTTTTTTGCAACAAGTTCTTCACTACTAAATGTATTAAATAAATGAATGTATTAAATTTATATATTAAATATATAAATATATAAATAACTATCTACATATATAAAAGGCAAAGTTTGTTGGTTTGTTTATCCAAATTTGCCAAGGCAGCAGGTATCCATGGCAACGCGTTGCCATGGAAACAGGCCGTGTGAGGAATCATGGGCCTTTAACATATATAACATTTTAACATAAATCGACATTAAGTCGATTAATTAATTAATCTTATTCGTATTTATGTATTAATTTACTATATTTCTATTAATTTACTTTTAACTTCATATTTCTATTATTTACGGTATATAATATAAGTATAATAATTAATCGTAATTAATTAATAACTCGTTAAATTAAAAACCGAAAATTACAAATAAAAATAAATTGCAAATACATGATTAAAAATTTTCTTGGTGGGGTGGGGTGCATCCCATTCTGCTCGCCATTTTTGGTCCATATTTATTTATTTTATTTTATTTGTGTAAAAGATTTTTATTTTATGGCGAGGACGATACATGCTATTCGCCAGCCCCCCTTTTTTGTGTAACTTGTTTCCTTGGCAAGCTTGGCTGACCCCCAGACAGTCTCTCACAAGTGTATAGTGGGGGGGGGGGGGGGGGGGG